>ATSW01009191.1:0-10726 GCA_000444245.1 Botryllus schlosseri
GGCAGACTCAGCTGAATTAAATGGCGACTGATACATGCATCTTAAACGTAATATTGTTAAATTGATTTAATGATGTCTATTTTATACTAGATTTAACAAAGTTTGTTTGAACAATTCCGCAGCTTCTACATGTAACTTGTCTGAAACGCCTAAAGTAGGCCAGGAACTTGCAACACCATAAAAATATGTTCCTCAAATCTAAAAAAATTTAAAACTTGGTGGCGTCTTATTTCTCTCATTAATGGACAAGCGTCCGACTTCTCAACCTTGATCATGCGTGCCCGACCAATTGTGAATTCCAGCTCTTTTGCGATTGTTCAGATGGAGTCATTGTAGGCAGCAGTCTTTGCGAAAGCGAGCACGGCGATCTCGACGGCTGGTTCAGAGATTCGGACTTGAGACGCGATTGCGAGGTGAGATATTACTATTTCGAACCACTGTTTTTACAGTCAAGATTCGGTCAGTCGGTAATTTGTTGGAATTTTTGTCGATTCAAAAACACCACAAGATTGCAATACTACGATATGAATGCTATTGATTGAACAGTCTTTTACTCAGATATCCAACTTGAAATAAAGCAGGAGTTCCCAAGTCATGAGTCATTTTCAGGGGGTATGAAAAAATTTGAACAAACTTTTCATCACCAAGTGTACTCCACTATGACAAAAGAAATAAATTGATGAAAATGATAGCATACCAATATGCTTATCTACCGCATTAACTGAATATGCAACTAATTTATGCACTGTTTTTAGTCATGTTTTTTTGTGTTGTATTTATACCATTTATATATGTATATTTGTCACTCATGGCTCTTGTAATAAATTCAGTTAAAAAATTCAATTTTGACAGTCGTTTCAGACAGGAAGTGATTAGACTAGATAAATTTAGTTGTCTAATTAGACAAATTAAAACGAAATGCCGGTGACCTTATTGTAATCTAATTTGTGAAATGTTTCTACACTGTCATTTATTTTATTTTTATCTAATTTCTGGTATCACTGAAAATGCCACAGAAGAACTGTATTGTTTGATACGAGCCGAGCTTGTTGTATAGACATTTGCCGATCCTGTGCTTATGAACATGAACTCTGATGAAGCGAGCTTTCTTACTAATTCAGAATTTAATTCAATCTCCAAGGTTTTGCAAATTTGATAATTCTAATTCTAATCTAATTTGAAAGGAACAGCAGCTTTGATCCTAATTCTAATCTAATTTGTAAAATCTGAAAATCAATAGTAATCCAACTGTGCCCGCATCAGCTCTATCTTTGTGAATTGAATGCAAATCGTGAAAATGAATTCTTTCTAGATACCTTGCTCTGGAGAATGTGTTACCACGGAATGGTCCGAATGGAGCGATTGCCATTTGCAATGCGTAAACGAATCGACTCCGGTAGCCGGCACCAAGTACGGCATGCAGACAAGGTCCCGGGTTGGCTTCATGCCGGGGCAGTTGATAGCGGAAGATTGTCCCAAGAATGAGATCGAAGAACGCCGGTGTAAAGTTGACGATGGAAGATGCTTCTTTTATAAATGGCGGACTACTCGTAAGATATGACACGTTTTATTAATGTGCAATATTACTGTATTAATTAATATATTAGTTATAATTGGCCGGTTTGTTACTATTGTTATGACTAGAATTAGAATAATGATAACTACACATATAATTCTAATTCTAGTCTAATTTGGAAAAAGCTGTGTAGCTATAATTCTAATTCTTGTCTAATGTGGAAAAAATCAGTAACTATATTTCTAATTCTAGTCAAATTTGGAAAAATCTGCAACCATAATTCTAATTCGAGTCAAATTTGGAAAAATCTGTGTAACTATAATTCTAATTCCAGTGTAACTTGGACAAAGTTGTGTAACTATAATTCTAATTCTTGTCTAATGTGGAATAACTGTGTAGCTATAATTTTCATTTTTACCAATTTGGAAAAAACTGTGTAGCTATAGTTCGAATTCTAACTATGATTAAAATACGTAATTATCGTCTAATCTATGATATCTTCAATTCTCGTCCACAATATATATCNATCCTTTTGTTACAGCAACATTTGCTAACGGCAGGAGACCAGTTTGGTGTCAGAGAACTATCGACAATCTGAACGTATCTGCTGGATGCACCGACCGACTCAAGTTGCAAGAGGTATATTATACGGGTTTTGCNCTTTGCATGTTTTGATACCGCGCATAATATGGTCAGAATTGTACAAACTATCAATCTAGTTAGTCGGTGGTAAACTAACTACTGAATAATTAGTTGTAGTTCTAGTTTTGCATTTAAAAAAGTAATTATCGAACAACTAATAAAACATGTGTCGTCGTTTCGCGTGTATCGTGATACTGGTGTTCTGTTGTGTGATGTTCTTGCAGCCATTGCTAGCTGAGAGTCATCACTACTGACAGTGAGGTACGCAGGGGTGGGTTTTGGGGCTCGAAACACCTAGTTTCTAGTTGATCAACTCTGCATTGNATGCAAGATATGTATTATTCCAGAAATAATANTTCTGGAATCGGCAGACTNATCTATAACCGAGTNAAGATTGTGAAAAACTTTCATAACAGGAGTTGTACTGCGCGCAGAATTGCCAAACGATAGAGCACGCGTTTTGCGCATTGAGTGGACTTTGCGAATGCGACAAACCTTACAAGGCGAGCAGGAGAACAACTGGGACATTGCTTGCTTGCAAAAAGCCGCCTCTAAATGACGATTCTGGAACTGTCCGGGTATGGAACTATTGTGATGTTACTTGTATTCAGCACCTTCCAATAAACTGCATCGTGGTAACTCATAGCACACAGATCATTGTCTGACATGGAGTTAAATACATACATACATGCTTTATAACTGCGCTGTTATTGCACTGCTGGAAAGTTTAAAAAATGTACTTTTTAGACACAGAATGTAATTGTTGTACATCACATTAAATATTATTTTGTATTTTTCGACCATGCCTATTCCATTGCAGTTTGTGACAATGCTATGGATTGATCACGACTTCACAAATATGTCGTTTCCACTAACGTGTGTAGATTTGAAATAAATGTTTTGTATGNTACGATACGACCAATCAGGGTTTGAAGGCTTACACAATGGAAATAGTATTGAAACTATAATCTCTGTTGATAAATTAACTCTTAGTGGCAAGGAGCATGACATNTCAGTGCTCGAAAAAATCTTTTCTCACTAGTCGACACGTTTGATTCGATTACTTGAAGGATTCTGCTCAGGCCTACCAATTCACTNACAGTCTGACACCTCTACACCCTACAGACCACAATTTTGCCCATCGTTTTAAGCTGTTATTCTAAATCCAGGTCATCAATGCGGGTTCAACCACAAAATTGCTGAAAATTTCTACCTCCGTGGAAACGACGACAATGGCAGTGAAGAAGGCAGATGGATTTCTCGACAATCTGGGAATATTTACAGAGACTGGTTCACTGCAGGTAATTACTTAACCTAGACATGCGATCTGTAGCAAAGTACTGCTACAGATTACTCAAATAGATTCTGCCTACTTTCTCATGGTTATTTTTTCAAACTATTTCCCCATGTACCTTACTGCTTTTGTAAAGTAGAAAGAAGTTTTGGATACCTTGTGAGTGAAATTATCGTATCAACTTCCGGAAATAGCCCATGTGTGATGGTAGCGAAATAGATTTTGGATAATCCCTCTGTTTGTAGCATCATCAGTCATTTTGTTGTTAACAAGATGCCAAAGTAGCCATCTCGGATAAACCGCTAGTATGCAAATGCACACCTCCGATTGAGCAATATGTTCACTTCGGCTATTCCAATTGGTGATATGACTGTTGATATACGATGTTCTTTTGAAATCTCTACTAGTTGTTGACGATTACCCCTGACAAGTGTCAGCCGAAAATATTGGGGTTCATTTCAATATGATATATAATTCAAATCTACACATTTACACTACTGTCTTTTCCAGCCCTGGGTGTACGGAGCCATCGCCGGAATCCTCATATTCCTGATATTCATAATCGCCTCCGTCTACCTCATGTGCGTGGCCTGTCGTAAGAAGAAGAAAAATCGAGCCTACGGTCCGTACTCCACCAAAAACCATAAACTAAGACACAAGCGTCGCCATAACAGCAGCGGTAGTAACGTCGGGGTTGGAATGGTCATAGGTAGCGCACGGTTTCCGCCGTCTAACAGCGCAATGAGCCATACTTCGTCTACGAGCCGAAGCGGCTTTTCGTATCGCGATCATGAAGATATTCTTTGGAAAGAAACGTGATCTGTGGGATGTACTGAGTTTCAGTATGGCAGTAACGATCGGATCTCTTAATTGGTTGCCTTTACCACTGTTTGACCGTCTGCACTATGTCAGTTCTTGATTGCGACGTATCTTTGTTGAATGGTCACGCTGTGAATTGACTTATACTCTCTGAGGCTGGGCAAAATCAGGTCGAGTATAGCTTATCATGAAGTCATACCAGTATGAAAGATTTAAATATGCACCTTTTGTGCTATCACAAAAGAATATAATATCAGTTCTACATCATGTTAATCTGGCATTTATTCAACAATACCTTTTTCAATGCACTTTGTGACAATGCTGTGGGTTGATCAAGACTTCACAGGAACGTAATTTTGTGTGTAGTTCTGTACTAGAATTTGTTTGATTACGACTTTACAGATATGCCGTTCCCGCCAACGCGCATAGCTAGCTACGCTGTACTACACGTTCCGTATTCTGCGGTGTGACCTTTCAAGACTTCTAGTGGAAATATTTAGCTTAAAAACTATAATTCTTGTTGGTAAATCAACTCTTCATCCTTACACCAGGCCTGATATAGTCCTTGATGATGTTCGAGTGTGTCTGCCAACGCGCTGAAGTGAAATTGGTTGCCTTCCCCAAATGGGAGGCCAACCGTACTGGTACAACTTTTGCCTATTGCGTAGCGATACTGATGTACGTCGCAAATTTCCTACATATTTCGCGCCAGTGAAAGCATGCTACTTTTTTGATTCATTGCCATGTTTTTTGGATCATGCATTTTTTTGTACCCTCTATCATACTTCCNGTTCAATTTTACTCATCGTTTCTGTACTTTTAACTTATTTTTATCAATACATTGGTTTAAACATGCGAATATGCAGCAGATCTTATCAGGGAAACATGGTCTTCGAACACTGGGCGGTCAAATTACGAGGTTGAGCAATGAGCACTAAAGGATTGTGGTTCAGCACTAAGAATCAGGTTAACCTGAGTGATACGATTCTCAATTCAGTATTAGGATTCGACTATTGCTAATTATGACACCACAGCAGTATGTATGATATGAAAGTTGAAATACGTAGCTTTCATGCAACCACATGAAAATTATAATGGTATAAAATAGTGCTATTTTTCAACAATACATTCTTGAATACGCTTAGTGACGAGGGTTGTAATGACTCAACTCCGACTTGCGATTTTTTGGTGACTCGACTTGAGTCATTTCTTCAACTGCACAAAATGACTCGAACCAAGTCATGAGGTTCAAGAAAGACATTTCAGTGAAACTTCGAAGAATAGTTAAGTCTCCTCATGATCGGCATTTCGTCTATCAGTCAATAATGAATTCGAGTTGGTTGAACCGGATTGACTCGGACTCGACCCGCTACTAACTGACTTGACTCGCTGGTGAATTGCAAAGGACTTGAGTCAAAACTTTAAAAGTGAGATTGACTCGTGACTTGGAACCTTGCGACTTGGTCACAACCCTGGTGACAACGCGGTGGATTGCTTTCGACTTCACAGAAAAGTCATTTCCACTAACATGCGTAGATTTGCAGTACGTTTTAGATACTGTGGTACAGCCAACCAAGGTATCAAGGTTTCCACGTTAGGAAAATAGTATCAAAACTACAATTCTCTTTGATAAACTCATGGCGGAAAGGAGTGTATAGTTTCATGTGCCAGTATTCGAAAAATCGGCATTAAAATAAACGCACAATTCAGATTGGAGTGCTCCAATTATTCCGCCATTTACGATTCCAATACTATTTACAATAAATCCTTGACATAAACAGTCTGCCGCACGGCATTGGAGTAGCCTTCGTTGAACTTGTACCAGATTTGACTATTTCCGATCCCTGGGTCCCGCACAGGTTTTTTAGCCGCTTCCGAGCCGGTGGCCGTAGCAGGCCTTTTAATTCTCTTGAATTGGCAGAAAAAATCGATGACAGGTTTTTCGGCAGGCTTTTTCGCTTGTGACAGAGTATCCTTCAAAGTCTTAATTTCCAACTGCTGTTTTTCTTCGGTTTTCTCCGGTTCTGCCGGCTTTACGTTGTCAGGAACAGAGACAGAACGACCCGCGCGTTCAAACCGTCTCATTTTTTCCATTTCCACTTCTTTTGCGATCAGCTGCCTCGTAGAATAAGACAGTTTGTTCGATTGTTGAGCTTCCGCGTATTCACAGACTTCAGTCACGCTTGGCTCCAACTGATAATCATACCTCCCATCTTCGTCGCGAACTTGTTTGTATGACAAATTATATGATATCATCACTGAGACCACATCTTCAAGCACTTTTTTCTCAGCCGCTGTGTACAGCTGCGAATTGACAGGTCTCAACGTAGGCGCGATTATTGATAATATGTACGGAACGGAATCAGTGACGATTGTATGCGGGGTGCTGTAGCACCGTACTTGCGGCGACATTTCCAAGAACATTCCCTTCAATATATTCTCAGATCTTTGAGTCTTCTTTGAATTCTCGTACGATTGAGTGGGGAACGCGATTTTGGGAACGTTTGTACACGAAAAAAGCATGTGGAACATCACAAATAAGTAAGGGTAGAACTTCATCACCGACCAGTCTTGAAGATGCGTGTTGAGATACGACAAACGATCGTAAAGTTCAATCCATTCGTGAGCCTTGACGACACACACCAAAGTGTGGTCTTTGAATTTCACTTTCAAGTAATTCTCGTAAACTCCCTGAAACGTCTTCTCATATTCCCCGTTCGCCGACACCAGATGTTGAATGTGATAAAATCTAGTCGAAACACTTGAATTTTCTCCTAAATTATGGTGCGAATTCCTGTTACGCTGTCTTTCGGTTGCTAATTTGTTTTTAGGCAGCTGGAATATTTCCTGCCACACTTTAAACATGCTTTTGTGCTGGTCCTTTTGCCCGATTTGGAACGCAGATATCGCGCTGACGCTCAATTTATCTTGCCCTGACGCTTTCACAAATTGCAAGGTGTTAACGCAAGAACGTATGTCGTTGTCTGTCTTTTCGCATAGTCTCAACAGAGTCGTAATGTCGCAATGCAGTTGCTGAACTCGGCATAAGTGAGCTAGTCTACTCGCGAGTATTGATGATCTTGTTGGTGGAAAATTTACGATGAAACTCTGCTGACGCAGTTGCCGCAACGCAGGGACATACAAATCATTACAAATACAGATAATCGGCCGAACAAGGATATTGTTAGAACCTTGCTTTTTACGTTTGCCGATCTTTTTCTCTGCTTTTTGTCTTGATTTATTCATCGTGTTTAGTAAAACATCAATCGTGGCTTGCGGCGCACCGTCAATTTCATCAATTATCAAACAATTCGGACGTTCATCATGCCCCAAAACTGATTTCATCTGAGTCGTTTCCTCTAACTTGTTACGGAACACTTGCGCCGACCTATCATCACTAGCGTTCATTTCAACTACATGATACCCGGCGTGTTTTGCGATAATATGTGCAAGCGTGGTTTTACCTAAACCAGGTGGACCATGTAGTAACGCAGCCTTAAAGAACGGCCTTTCATATTCATCGGTACGATCGTCAAACGCCCATTTTTGAAAGTAATTGAATTTTTTGAGATTTCCGACATCTTGAGGCGGTTCTTCTTTTTTCTTAACTTTACGCCCAAACACTACAAAATCCCACATTTTTAACCATTTTAAAAGCGACCTATTAACATGCTCGTCGCTCAAAAGGTGGGGGTACTGTGTGGGAGCAAATCTGTCCAACCAAAGTTCGTTCGCAATGATTTTATCCGCATTGGATATGTCAATATCATTATCATCGTTTAGATTTTCAAATTTTTGTGCGTCATTAAATTCGGTTGAATTTTCAACATTGCCACCGTCCAAATTACGACTGCGAATAGCTTGCACAATACTGTGAGAATCGTGCAACGTTTGGTTGTCTTGTTCTACCATTAATTCTTGACGCATTTCCGATACGCTTTGAGGCAAGAGAGAAACTCCTTGCATAAGATTGGTCATGTGTTTGCCTTTTAACGATTTTGAATCATCGTTTATTCGCATGTAACATACTGATCCATGAGTGGGCGTTGCTGAAATACACTGTCCTTCTAACGGACGTTTTTCAAGAATTCTACGCTTCTCAACAGCATTTCTCGACATTTGATTTGAAGTCTGTAAAAATTCCTCGGCTTCATGTGCCTTCCTGTTGCGAAAATTTAGGATTCTTTGAATCATTTTATCAGAATCATCGTCTTCCTGTGATTCATTCTTGATTTTTATTTCATCAAGATCCTCATCTAAAGTTGTAGGTAATTTATGGGATGGTTTTGTTCGTATCATATCCAATCTCGGTCTTTTTGCGCTTGGCATAAGATCATCATCTTCATCAATGAAGAGTTCCGATTCTAGTATGTCTAATAAACTCGAATCTTGAACGGCGCTTGTTGAAGGCTGCTCATTTTCAAACAATTTACGACGGCTTTGGTTCGATTTCAAGTCATCGCTGTCTTGTGCAGAAGGTAGCTCTTCCATTTCTCTCATTAATTCCATTTCTGCAGCATAATTGTCTTCAAAAGCGGCTTCTTCAGCCATTTCAGAATACGGGTCGAAATCCATCTCGCTACTGGCAAGCGTAATAAGTATATTCTGCAACTGCAATTGAATGATATATACAATTGAATAGTATATTCATACTGAAATGAACCCGAATATTTTTGGCTGACACTCGTCAGCAACTAGTAGATAATTGGAAAGAATATTGTATATCAACACGCTGTTGACAACAGCCGTATCACGAAATATGATGACATTGTCATGAATTTTTTTTAGATTAATGGACGAATCAAATGCCTCTCCTGACGACGTGAAATCCGTGACTTGCGATCATTTTTTTGCACAAATATAATTATCCGTTAAATGGGCAGAATTTATCGCCGTTTGCTCTGCTGATTCAACAGCTGAGGGGCCAAATCAAAAACCTTTTCTCCAAGCGTGATGCTCGTGGTCTAATTAAATCTAGGAACATGTTTTATGGGATACTGCAAATGACACAGAACTCGAATATACAATTGAATAATATAATATAATACTCATATTGAAATGAGCCCGAATATTTTTGGCTGACACTCGTCAAGGGTTAATGTCAGCAACTATAGAGAATTGAAAAGAACATTGTATATCAACAATCATATCACAAAATATGACGTCGCCGGCATGAAATTTCGAATAATAATGAAATGAATTCTTGATTTTATGCAGGCATGTGTCTTGTAGTGCACTAACCCTCGGCGTACAGTAGAATGATCTACAATAGTTCCAAAGTGATAAAATCAATCAACAGATATACCTTCAGATATTTCGAGGTAACGGAATAAAATATAAGTCTAAATAACACAATATAATTTATTTTAGTTGCGTTGCGAGATGCATCAATCGCTATAGTAGAATTTTGTGTTTATTCTGTCCAAGTATCGAACGGTCCTACCTTACTTGAATTTGAAGGGGGGTCAAATGTTACTTCATGATTCTATATTCAAAATTTGAATATGTCGGCATTCACAGCCACCATCTCATATATCATGCTAGCATGGGTTACAGCTCATAGCATTCATAGGTAGCCGGAACGAAAATTGATTTGCGGGTCACAAAGGGACACTGTAAAAACTGGCACACCTGGAGACCTGGCAGGTGATTATTAGCAGGTTTTGTCGATGGAATAGCGGACTTTGTGGGTTTTTCGGATGACTAGCACCCAGAGTGGAATTGGTGGCAACGTCACGCAGCACTTTCTGTTTGATTACTTGATTATTCGATGCAGAAAAGCTCTTATCACGCAGGATTCATTTCAAAATATGAACCGAGATTCCATAGGGGACTAGCACTAGTTTTGCGTACGGTATAGTTGAATTTCATAACTAATTGTAAAATGTAATGTGAATTATGCCTTGCTTTTGCAGGTTCTACAGTATCTCTTTACAAATCGTCAGCAACAAAGCTTCGCAACGTATATAAATAATCAGAGGTTCTATTAGTTTATTTCGCTCACACACATACCATGCAATGTAATGAAAAGATGTTGAAATGAATGAAAAGTTGCGCGTGACGTTTGCCACCAATTCCACTCTGGCATTTTCCCAGTCCTATTCCCGAATGAGAAATCCTCCTAAACGCGTACATATGGTAACCCTACCCAAAAAGCAAATGGAGTCAAAAATTGGCACTTCTTCGATAGTAGGTAGACATCGAAAAGTGTTCACCATGATCACCAATGAATGTTTCTCATGAACACGAATAAAAATTTATAAACGTCAAAATGAATTGTTTTTGCGTTTGGGGAGGGTTAGGGTCAAAGTTGGGTTTAGGGTATCCCAAGATTAGGGTTGGAGTAGTAGGGAGGGAGGGGGGGATATTAGGGTTGCGGGAGGGGATATTAGGGTTGCGGGAGGGAGATATTAGGGTTGTGGGAGGGGGATATTGGGGTTGGGGGATATTAGGGT
>ATSW01009192.1:0-11566 GCA_000444245.1 Botryllus schlosseri
GTCTCAGGCTACTCGAATCGCCCACTCATATTTATTATTGAAATGTATTACGAGGTTCCGTACTCCAAAGCGTCTCTTCATGCCATTATATCAGGGGTTCTCAGCCCTTTTTGGCCGTGGCCCATTTTCCGGTTTGAAAATGTGCTCTGGCCCGCCTCTTATCTTGGAGTCACAATCCTGTTCAATGCGTGGTAATCGACGGCGGGGATATGCCTATTTCTCAAAAATATGCGCATTTGTCTCTTAAATTACTGACGATTTTCAAATGTAAACCCGTCGGCCCATAAAATCGCCCGAAGCGGGACGAAAATTTTCAAGTCGAATAAATATCTTTCAACAAACGACCAACGAAATAATCTTGGGCCCCTTCGAGGTCCGCAATTGGGGGTTCGGGTGCAACAGTTACGCCCTTGGTAGATCATAGGCTAAAACTCCAGAGTATATTATGATCGTCCGCTGCACCATTCGCATCGCGAAACACAATGATCAAATCCACGCATCCACTGTGTGATTGGGATTTTAGTTCCACTATTGTGGGGAATAATATAATCATTCTGGGTCAGCTTCAAACATTTCATTGGCGAATGGGGTACTGCAGAGAAGTGGAGAAAGATTTTTTTTAATATGCATGGGATAACATATCTTGTACCATACCAACTGAAGTTGCGATGTCAGAATAGTCAATCCAATGATACAATCAATTCATGTGACTTACATTATGTACAATGATATCAGGGCGGAAATTTTAAACCGACTCCAAAGATTAATGCGCACCGCTTAATCCTCAGTTTGTTACGATTCGTTGCGGTGGTGCAGTATACCTCCACCAGAAGTTGCTAATAACTTGCAATTATAACTATTATTGTCTTACAATAATACGACTTGCCTAATTACAGTAAATCTATACATCAATTACACTTCATTCCGAGTTTATTGGACGCCGCTTCCAACGGCATACGACATGTGCCCCTGCCGGAATACTTGGTTACTTCAGCATTTCCTTAATACCTTCCAGTTATTATATACTCGAAGTTATTTCAGTTGCTGCTAGCCGCAGGTTGTCATAGCCACTGGAAAAAGCCACCGTTTCGCCCTCACGTTTTGGACTTGTGCATGCTGACTCCATATACGCGCCGCTACGTCTCATCAGAGTCGGATGAAAAGCTCTACGTAGCCTACGTATAATTAGATAATATGAATATAGTTTTAGCGATTAACATAACAAATATTCCTAAACTTACATTAATTCTAAAATTTTCTAAATACCTTTGTGGCACACCTCAAATGCTTCTGTGGCCCACCAGTGGGCCATTGCCCACCCTTTGAGAACCCCTGCATTATATGTATTCAGCCTTTTCAAATTTCCTCATCGTGTTGGGCATAAACTTTCAATGTGTTGTTACATTTCAGGTGTCCTCTTGGAATCAGATGAGAATGGACAAATAAATTACAATGTGAATACGGATGGAGATCTAGTGCCACGCTCCTATAATGTACTGTACATGCAATTCGGCCTATTTTATGAACAGAACATGCTAAACCTAACTTTACTGATTTTCAATTAGCTTCGCACGAGAGAACTCGGCGTGGATGATGAAAATGAAGCCTCCCTAACATTCGAATTACAACCGTACGAGTCGACAGATGGAGGTGTATTACTGGTAAGGCCTTTTCCTGTTATTGTGTTGCTTTTAAAAACATTGCGACATACGACAATGAATCGCTACCCGAAATATAACACACATGCTGCATAGGGCGTTTGTATTGCTACATCTTTCAAGTCAGAAGTATTACCCTTGCTCCCATTCATTTGGTGTTTCCGTTTCATGTTGCAGCTGTCTGCCACAAGAAAGATTGCCCGTGTTAATGAAAAGGCCTTTCAAATTGAGTTGAAGTATCAACGCACTCCTCCAGAGTTTCGATATATGGTAAGCAATGTATTAACACGAGGTGCATTTTTCGCTACATCAATTTCTAGAAGGCTGTTACCTCTAATTTTTTTCGTACTATAGTAATCTTGCAATGCTCCTAAGTCTAAACTTAAATATTAAATTGAATGCATAAAAACTCTAAGACGAATGAATGACAGACATGTTGATGAATATGCTAACGGTGTATTTATACTTGTGACCATTTCGTCCGACTTGTAATTTCATGCCCAAATATCAGTGGCGGGCAACAAACGGCCCGCCGGATTCGGCCCGTGACGGCATACTAAGCGGCCCGCGCGGACTCTTTCCGGTCTTACCTGATAATGTGGCCGGTGGATTTACCTACATACATTTGCGAGAAAGCATCTACGACCACGAACATTCACAAAACAAATCCGCGTTCCAATCTCACTGCTGTTCACGTGCAGTCTTTACTGAGGGTTTTTAGTCCGAAATGCAGTCAGGGTAATAAGCACTTGTTTAAATCTTTGATCGACCACAGATGTCTCATTGACTTCAACGGCTATTTAAGTACATTACTAATATAAATTCATTGAATACTGTTTTTGGTCTCTACGAAACTTGAAGTCTACAACAAATACAATTTATCCCTTGTATAGGTGGATAAATCCGCGAGTAATGTATCGATTCAGGAATCCGGCCCGACAAGTACTCATTTCCCCATAACCAGCCCGCCGACTTGAGATGTTGCCCGCACCTGTCATGGTAGAGGGGTGGTAAAGAATTTCTTCGAAGCTTAAACTTTTACAAACCACTTTGTCAAGCCTTGAGTTTCCTATTCTTTTTCGTTACAAATATTACTCGGCCGTGTAAAATAAGTATATTTGTGGCCCTGATTCAAGTTTACAAACTCCAGATTTCGGCTAGAGGCTCAATCGTCGCGACCGGTTGGGATAAACCGGAGGCCAGGTCACGTCACCACACCATGACGATAGCCATCACAAGCAAGATGGTGCCTTCCTTCAGAATATTTGTGTACTACTTGCACAAAAATAAAATGGTATCGAATTCACTGTGGGTTGATGTATTGGACGCTTGTGCGCAGGTAAACAAGTCGTAATCTGTCTGTCGATCGACATATATATATCGTCAATATTTCAGGAAATTAAAGTATCTGTACCAGAGCGAGTTCTCCCTGGAGATCGCGTCGAGATCAAATATGAAGGTAGAGTGTATTTCTATTATATTGCATGTTTTGCGATGCATAGGCTACTGCACAGTCAGTCTGTATCCTGATTAATTGATCTGAGAAAGTTGGGTCATCGCCATTGAATATGACGAGTGCGATATCTTCCAGCAATCGTATACCTCAATCGATTTTGAACACAATCGATCAACCAGTATACTGACGATTGCTTGTATTTCGCTGGAGGCGAATTATGTAAAATAGTTATGACGTTTCAACTCCATGGGTTGGGTGTACAATGTACCAACACAGTGACCACGGAAATGAGTAAGGAAATCACGCGAAGCGCGAAAAAGATTTTTCGTTGCAAATATTTCACGATCGCTCTGGTGCCGTCGCGATCCAAAATTATACCCTTCGCGACCCATACTTTAAAAACCCCTGTCCTAAGGGTATTAGGAACCTCTACTGAATAAAGAAAGATTTAATTGTAGTCATCACACCTTACGCTGGAACTAGGTGAACCGTGGAAGTTTTCGTGCGCAAAATCACGATTTCCAATCGGTAGCTTACGAGCACAACACATAGGGACTCACAATCACGGTCTAAGACTATGTGATCGGAATGTTGTAAGCTAGTGGACCTCACCAAGTCATATCGAATGCAATCATTTTGCCTTGTAATGGCTATTCATTTTCTTGTTGGACTTTGAATTCGATCAAATGTTTAATCAAATAAACGATTTCACACTAAACTTCTATCAGGTTCCCCCAATGCGCTTATCGGAGTGTCAGCAGTTGACAGAGCTGCCTATTTCCTCTACGGCGACAGCCGATTGACTCGACACAACGTATTTGAAGGATTGAACGAATACGATCAAGGATGTAGCAGGGAAGGTGGTAGAGATGCTCAACACGTATTTGAGGCGAGTCTCGTTACTCTTGCATTTACAGCTTTGTTTAGGAGTCTTGAGTATACGAAACATAACTGCAATGCATCACTTATGCATGGAACGAAATTACCCTTTACAGAAATTACCACAATGCTCTATGCAGAGGGGATTATTAACCTGGTACTTTTCGAAGTGCTGAAGTGGGCCGCCGATTAATTAGTCAAGTGTTTGCCATTTTAGGCTTCTTCCGCTTTACTTCAACATTCAAAAGTTATTAAATTAAGGACTTTCCACATTTTAGATTTGTAAAGCAGAAAATAACATATGGATGGATTCTCACCACGTTCATGAGTGAAATTGCCATGACTACGGGGCGACGTAAACCCGTGTATCACAAAACTGATTATAACTTCGAGAATTGCATATTTCATCGGCATCAGTCATTCTCTGTTCGTCAACAAGATGCATATTGTAATTTCGAAAGCTGACATATACGGCTGACAACTGAGAGTGTGATGTGACGCATTTCAATTCACTACGTTTTAAGAACTTCCTCGAGTAGCCTACTTGCGTGACGTATCGGATTACATCGCTACCTGGAAGTTGTTCTGGTATGCTCTAACAATTACTAGCCTATTTGTTTTCGTATTGAAGGGAAAATTTATGGCATACTTGGGTATAACCAATGCTTACTACAGGGATATCTCGACTAGATCTAGGTATCTCTGGACCACATCTGCACTATATGATTTTTTTGGACTGAAAACTCAAGAATATCAGTTTGTGATGTATATTGGCAATTGAAATTAATGAGTTTCTATCTATTGGTATAGGAAGGAGGCTTCCAAGTTGTCACAGACGGACCACCGTATCCTGCAAAATACGATTTCAGGAACTATTGCAAATATCCCAGTCGGAAGAAAAGAGTTGCTGGAGACGGAGAAAATGGCGTTAAAGCTGGTATGAATATTAGTTATTCTATAAAGCCATTTGAAACACTTAAACAGGTAAAAGGCTATGGCCCGGTGGTTTTCAATATATTTTTTCTTGTGGCTATCAGTTTTCCACGCTATCCGGAAGAGCGGGATACCTAGAGGGGAAGCTATGGGTGGCGGTTTTGCAAGCAAGTCTTTGATTTAACCCATTCGGGCCACAAACGCACTAGCTATGCGACCGGGAAGTCGGGTGATAGACCGGTGGCTATGATCTATTAGTAATATACTGACGATCGAATCAGCTTTACTTGACATAACTAATTGAGACTTCTATATTACAAAATCTTTACTGGTAAAGCTGATTGACCGGGGAAAATTGTAACAGTTTTTGTATTTTCGAACATTACGTGTTTTTCTCGTGGATATTTCATTTCTAAACTTTTATATAAAGAAGCCAACAACTCGATAGTTGATATAAAAACTAAAATGGAACTCAATCAATAATCAATCATGGAAATTTTGGGTCGCGAAAATCGTCGCTCAAACGCAGATGCGGGGCAATTGTAACAGTGTTAATTATAATTAAAAACAAACAAAATGAACAACAATAATGGCAGCACAAATCGTACTATTGAATTAAACTAAAAAACGAAGTTTGAACGCTTCCGGGCTACGCCCCATCGCATTTTTAGCACATGAATAAATTATTATCCTTCGTGCCTTCTGCATGAGCTCAAAGTGTACAAGAAACACNTTCATTCCATCATCTCCCTACANATATTNNGCCTCTTCTACCNAGGTGCTGTAGTTCAGCGTGCATAATGNGTTGGGCANTCGGTCACCTGCGAAGGTGCGAAACCGACCTGGCTAAAANATATTTNTTGAATGGGCCGATGATAGTGTAGCAAAACGAGNACACAACATTGTGNGGCATCAAAGCTAATGGTATTCTTCTGTTCCGNACNAAATTNAAANAAATTGTTCACANCAGATGACAAAATGTAAGTGGGCCATGCTNAAAGTCAGGNGATNAGGATTNAGTCATGGGCAAGNTCTTAAGTGACCATTGAAGGTCGACACAACAAAAGTCGATCAACATGNGATAGGGTAGTAGAATCACGGAAATAACCGGACCCTAANATTCACATCANCACTTCTGTATGGNCGTTCCGACANAGTATCATNNTAGAATTGGTATGACCAGGTNNAGTCTGTTCTGGTNTTGAACNTCTGGCTGTTGCAAGATTCATCTGCAGTAGATAAATNGTTATACCAACGTATGAACACANNTATTNNGCATTGAAAAGATATTGTAACGGGGCAAAAGTAACAGAGTGTTACAATTGCCCCTGACACGCTCGACCATAATTAATGGCTCAGGATGGTGCCTTCCCGGCGACGCGAGACCTAATTTCCCTATCATCACGGTAGACTATGGTAACATTGTCCCAGCTACNTATATTGCATTGTNACCACTTGAGGTTTTATTCTTCAGAACAAATTATTCCAGATCAGAAAAGTTTTACTCAAGGGTCTAAAATTTCGTTTTTTTGAAATTATTCCGGGGTTTCGCGTCGTAGCTCAAGTAANTTCNGGTATATTAGAAGACATAACTACCGCATGTGCACTCAAAATATGAAGNCGATCTTCATCCCACTAGCGGTGAGGTCGATTGTTACATTTGCCCCGTGTTACATTTNTCCCAAGTCTCCCCTACGGCGGAAATTTCGTAGCAAAAGNGAACAANCTGACGAAGTGCTGTTTCATTCCTGCCAACGGGTATACACCTGGAGATGTTTAATTATCATTGAGGGGCCCTACCTTTTCCAACACGATTCACTCAGCTCTACCGACGCTTCCGCCTAATCGGCCATCTAGTGCGCCATCAAGACGAGCAACCAGCCGCCGCCATCATCAATCACATTCCCACGGAGCCATGGNGCAGAGGTGGCTGGAATCGGAAAACATGGCGCTCGACAATGGAGAGTGATCTAGCGCAACGCGGGCTGTCGCTTTAAGACGCGCACGACCGCCTACGTTGGAGACGCTTAACACGAGCCCAAAACTGATTATCTCGATGTTCTTTTGTTTCCTGTTTTCTTTTGCCCTTTTTATTTTATTTAATTGAAAAGTCGATATATATACAGCTCTACCGGTAAATCAGATTACGTGAGCACAGAGAGTAAACTTGATAGCAATATATATGCAATTCCCGATCATATTGACCGATTCAGTCATGAATGATTGAAATTTCGCGCGCATTGCACGTTTAGACGAGAACAGCTGACCTACTAAACGGACACCCAATGTAGATGACAAGCAGAGGTAACAGCGCAGAACGTGAGGGGTGTCTGGGGGCCAAGCCCCCCAGAATTTCGGTTTATCACCATATGGGGGGCCCAAGACCAACGTTTTTGGGGGGGGGGCTGACGAAGTGCTGTTACGGCCCTGATTGTTACGAAATGTGAGCAATAATCTAGTTGATATGATAGCAGTGTTATGCGTCGGTTGGTCGACCATAGGTGGAGGCCTACCTAAATTTTAGGTATTTCTAATATGCAATCTAAACATTCCCATTAATAGTAAATTGCATGGGTAGACATTTTTTTCTTTTCTCATCAATTTGTTTTTCATTCGTTTGGTCATATTTCATAACGAGCAGCACAATAGACCTTCCAATAAAAGTTGCTCGCGATGCAAGAGGTTTAGAATCAAGACGGAAGGAGTACTGTACCGGCAGTGATACAAGACAGGTTTCAATGGTCTTAGTTTTAGCTACAGATTCATAAGTTTGAGTATCCAATATCCATACACAACGCACAATGGCGTATTGAAGCACGTGCTCCAGCAGACCAGCATGTATTTACTTGTAATAGTAGCTCCACTTCAATAAAAGAAGTGCTTTGCGCACAGAGCGACTCCTTTAAAGAATATCTCCGTGCCTTCCTGAATGCCCACCAGACCACGAATACAATCAACATCAGACAGCAAGTCTGGCCTTACAAGTCATGTTGATCGATATTGCCCTTTTACAGTTTTGTTGGACGAAAATTGGAGGAGCGATGATTGTTATACTGATAGTTTGATTCCCATTAACACCGACGAAAGCTGTCTTGCGCGGGCCGAAATTGTTAAAGCAAAGCACGGGATTGATTGCGCTGAAGCATTCCTGAAAGGGTGCGAGAAGCAGGAATATTCACGGTAAATATACACGCATCATTGACCAACACACTTCGTACACTTTCAGTATTTCTGATTTCGCGAATTAAAATATATAGTCGGAGAGCAAATTACCTTTGTTGTTTGTAGTTCAGACACATTTGACTCGTTCCATATAGGTCAGACGTCGGGAACCTTTTTCGACCGAAGAGTCATATTGGGCCAATACTTTCAATTGCCACTCCCAAAGAGCCGTACTTGTCAACCAACTGTTACGCCACAATTGAAAATTCGTGACGTATCGGTAGCACCAAGATATGGGGTTCGTGATGTGCGCCATATTTTTCTGCACATGTGCGTAGGTGGAGCCAAACATGGTCACTACAGCAGTACATACGCACTGCAGGGCGTAATGCGTCAGTGACCTAGGGTTAGGGGAGGTAAGTGAGGCAGTAGGCTACTTCACCTGTCGTGGAGGGCTGAGTGAAGGAAAATTGTGAAACCTTCAATGATTGATTATTGGCATTTCCTATCGGTCTTTATGAATGACTAGATATTGAAAGTTTTTATTGTCAAAATCACAGAATTTTCATATTTCTTGTTTGAAAATAAAGCGCAAAGGACAGGTACGGTACAGAGGAGGCACAGACGGGCCAAGCCTCATCTGTGATAGAGCAACTCATCGCAAATAGCTTAGAATTAATCACTGATATTTATCGAATGTAATTGTCACGCTGATTCCGAAAATCTAAAGATTGAACGACTTTTTAAGTATTCCGCGTAACCTAACGCCTATATTTTTGCGGCGGTGCTAGAAAGCTTAGCAATCAGGAACATGGAGAGCTAGGGCGCTGTATTTAATTTGAATGTGTAATTGTGATTTCACTTCCAAGGCTGTTTATTTCCCGGCGTCGATCAGGAGACAATGTGTATTCGAAAACTGCATTGGCCTACAAGCGTCGCCATGTCTGTGTATTTGACGTTTTTTGTGCGTCCTTACAAGGCCTTACCAGCTTACCTACTCCATGATGGGTAGGCAGGTGCGAGTAAGGTTACGCATCTTATTGCTTCCCGGCTCTTTTCATTACCACCCGTTTTTTTGTATCGTTGTCTCGATATTCTTTTGTATATTGCCCAGTATTTCATCAATCTTATCCTCATCTTCTCTTTTGATTCTTCGGTTTAATCTTATCTGGATTGATTTTGCGATCCATGTCTCATCTATTTGCCTTTTTCTGTGTTTTTTATGGCTTCTGCCTGCCCATACCGCTTCTTTATATATCGAAGTGATTTTCGCGAGGGCCGCTTGTTCGTCGTATGTTAGGCCTGCTCCAAAGTTCATCTGAAGAATTGTTTGGACGTTCGATGATGAAATCTTTTTGCCCGTTACACTTTCCCAGGTTTCTTTAATGATTTTCAGTACTGGACTGGTAGAGTCGCAATCAATGAAAAGGTGTTTGTGCGTCTCTATTCTTATTCTGCATATCTCGCAGTCTCTCGTTCTTACGGCTAGCCTGGCTTCAAGCCTTTCGTTGGTCGGTAATAGCCCATGTGCCACTTCCCAGTTTATTTTCCTCTGATTTGTGTCAAAGTTCTGTGCTGTATATTTTCCCAATTATATCCTTTCATTTCTGAGATCTCGCGTTTGAGTTGTCTCTCCATCGTGTTTTGGTATACCTCCTTTTTTTTCTCTAGATCCCCTGTTGTGATTCCCAATTCCTTCATTGTATTTTTTAATTGTTCCCAGTGTGGCAATGGCTGTAGGGTGTGGGGTCTGGTGTTCTGTATTTGAGTTTTCTTGAAACTCTTCAGAGTAAAGGCGAGCTGGTGATCTATTCTTTTCTTCCACTCATCATTTGTTTCCTCCCCTTCTTCCCTAATGTAGGCGATTGCCGGTTTAGCGAAGGTGAGGTCCAGCAGTCTAGGGATGTCCACAAGACCTAGCCCTCCCTGCTCTTTTCTTAGGACTAGCTTTTGGTATTCAATACTCCTTTCCAGCCCAAATAGAAAGAATACTAGTTTCTTTTTTAGCTTGGCCGCGAGGTCCCTGGGCATTCTCGAGGTTATAGCTTGGTAAGTGAAAGTGGGCAAGATGTTGGTTCTTATGATTTCTATCTTTTCATGTCGCGGCAGATGCATGGCTTCTACCTCTCTCATGATCTCTTTTGTGTTTTTCATCGCCTCATCCCATTGTTTTTTGGATTGTCTATCATTTTTGTTTATCGTATTTCCCAGGATAGTTATCTCTCGTTCCTATCTGAAGTTGGCATAAGCGCCTCGACGTCTTGAGGTCTCAAAATTTATGCCACTTGTTTTGTCCTCATTTATTATTAGCGCGCTGGCTTTCCCGAAATTTTTGATAATTTTCATTACTTTGCCAGTGTCTCTTGTATCACCTAGCGTTACTGTCACGTCATCCGCATATGAAGGGGCTACTATGGGGGCGTTGTAGCCTGTTAGCCTAATTCCTTTTATGAGGTGGTTTGATCCTTGCAGGAGGGACTCCGTCGTGATGGTGAATAGATACATGGATATCGGGTCGCCCTACTTGATTCCCGATTTGATTTCCATACTTCTTGCTATCTTCCCACCTATTGAGATCTTAGCTTCTCCCTGCGTGTATATCTTATTCAGATATCCGCGGAAGTTTTCCCCGAAACCAGTGGCCTCCAGGGCTCTTTGCATGAAACTATAATTGACAGAGTCGTATGCTTTTTAAAAGTCTACAGATATTATCGCTCCTGTTTTGTATCTCTTCATGTCCGCCGCTATTTCTCTTGTTATGAGATTGAGTGTTCGATTGTTTTTGGCAGATTTACAAATTGATGGTGGTGAGTAATATCCTGTAGTTTCCCTTTCAATCTGTTGGAGAGGATTTTATTGAGGATTTTATATTCTGAATTTAGCAAGGTTATAGGTCTGTAGTTCTGGATTTTTGTGGTATCTCCCTTTTTATGTATGACCTTGATGATCCCTCTAGCTCAGGGCCGGCCAACCTTTTCAGCCAAAGGGCCACATTCGATTGACGAAATATTGCGCGGGCCACTTACCGCGCGAAGCGCGAAAAATTTTTGAAGTTCATAGGTCAATAATATTGTCACTTTATTATATTGCGGGCCTGGCTATATCGCTGGGCTAAGTTTGCGAGGGCTATTCGGCGCATGGACATATCGATATCGAAAGCTGCGACCAACATGCGTCAATCTTTCCGTGCCAAGGTTTCATAGTCAACGATCTTACTGCGAGCGCAAACGCAAGGTCGCATATGTTGAACGACACTTTGTCCCGTAATCGCGAATATAGTTAGACTCAATCTGATACATCAGGCGTTCTTCCATTTTCACAAAAAGGGCAACAATATTAAAAACAAGGAATCGAGTGACAACATGTTGCGCTCAGCTTGCAGAAAATTTTTACTTTTGATAAATCTATCGCAAAATATTCTGCTTTATTGTAGTGTACGAAGATATACCATTATGGGACTGGCTGATGGATCTGTCAA
>ATSW01009193.1:0-10208 GCA_000444245.1 Botryllus schlosseri
CAGATTGATGATGAGTGATGACTCATTTTGAAAGTGTGCTGGTTTCTGGTGTATCTTCGAGTTGATCATATAATACTCTACTATCTTGGTTTCAAAACTCACTCCTCGCTCTGCAGTACCATAGACTGCTGGCTGTATGAACAAGTCCCTGTAATATACTCTGCTATGTGTGTTCATTGCACTGATATGCAGGTACTGATAGGTACAGTTTCATAATTTCATCATGTTCGACTTATATCAGCAAGTAATTGACATAATGTTTACAAGAAAGAGATACAAGTCTGTTGTTGCTTGCTTGTAGTTGCTTGCAAGTCTGTTGTTGTGACATGTCTTGCAAATTGCTACTTTTACTTGTAGAAAGACATTTCAGGCATTTTTGATGACTTGACTCGAGCCATTTTCTTGAATATGGAAATGTCTCGACTTACCTTTAACAGTCAATTCCTGTATTAACTCTTCTTCTACTCAGGTCACTGTGCATGACTCCACCATTCATATGACTCGAGATATATAGCAAGCTAAAAACTGTCTTCTATTTGTTTGAATAATCCTGTTAAAAGAGTCGAGGTAATCAAAGTAGTCATCGCTGGTACTCAAGTAGAAGTAACAACAGAAATTCACTTTCGAGTACAAGTAGAATTAGTGATCTCGAAGTAAGTAATAAAGTATTCTAGGCCCATTTTCTTCAACAAACTGAAAAAGGTGAAGTAGAAGTATTGTGAATTCATAACCACTTGACGAAGCAGTGCAAGTGGGCAAAACCAGCTTGAGCACTTCGACAAAGTGGTTCGTCTCGTGTGCAAACATAGTAATGGCCCTGATTGGAATCTCCGTCTGTTTTTCGAAATAAATCCTGTGTGACACGATGCTTTTCCGCGTGACAAAGCCAGCTTTTCTACGTGACAATCTTGGGTGACAACTTGGTCCCACAAAACGTCAAGCAAAACTCACTGATCTGAAACAGATATCGTCGGCGGGAACGAGTCCGAACATCGTAGGCTCGCCTCCCGTCGCTCAGAGCGTGTCTCGCTCACCCCCACTTGCGGACGAGACTCGCTCTGTGACGGCTGAACCAGCGGTTGAACGTTCCGATGTTGCCGGAGCTGTGAAAGCCCGACGAGATTGCCTGCTTCGGCGAATGCACGTGACGAAGTAACCACAGTGTCACAAGGTCGTGTGCCCACGGACCGTTGGAATCATGTTTAGCTTTTTACATAACACGGTTGACTGTCATTTATTCGCTACCCTGGTCTGGTTACTGATCTGTCCTCTAAAATAACTTGTCGTGTCTGGTGCGCAATCGCCAGTCATCAATCGCGCAATAGCTAGCGCCCCCTTCAACACCACTCTAAGATCGGTGGCCGACGTGGACGCAGATCTAGTGCATTTANTNNCANAAATCGTTATAATGCTGCAAAGTAAGCGATTATTGACATACGAAACCGCCGCTGTGCGATCCATCGCGTCCGACGTCGTATTGCATATCGGTAACTCTTTTTATATCGGAGTCTGGTACATTTATATATAAATATGTATTAGTGTGGCCGACAGGTTTGCCGAACGAATGGACACTTTCAATGGGACACTTTCATACAGTAATCAACTTGGACGTATCGACTATAGATAACTAACCTCCGTAGGTTAGTTATCTATAAATCGACTCGAAGTACTCGCCCGTAAGCTCTCTAGTGTCTCCTTCTGAGAAGTAAAATATCTGAAATGTATGCTTTTGAGGTTGTGCAGGTACGCATACTAGCTAGCATCACCGAGGGAACACATTAGACAGAGCAATATAGGCCTACTATAGGGAGTTAAGAGACAGTGGTAACAACAAGAACGTAATGAATGACCGAATAATTCTCAGTTCTCAAAATACGAGCTTGTGCACCTCCAACCAAATGTTGTTGTGGTGTGGAAATTGAGGTTAGATGAAGGTAGGCGTGCCGCAACCATTCTGTTGGTGTTGGGTCGAGATTTTCGCGTGACGGCGTGCAATTGTCGACGATGTCCGCGTGATTTTGCGTGCCACGGACACCGATTCCATACCGGGTAATGGCTGTATTAATGTTGATGTTTGTATGGAAGGACACCTTGAGCTAGATGCCATATATTTCGAAGTTGGCTGAATAATCTCGAAATTTCCAAACAAGTTATCTGTTTTGTCGGTATCAGCTCAAAAATCCCGTACCGGAGAGACTTAAGCTCGGTGGTTCTCAACCTTTTTCACCCCGCGGACCGGTAACATTCCAAAAAATGTCTGGTGGATCGATGGAGTTTCAAAAATTGAAATGAGGCCAAAATGTAAAGTATGCAACCGTTTTTTGCAATTATATGGGGCTAGAGAGTGACATTTAGAATGTGGGGTTTTTATCGTGATTATTTATCTTCATGATGGCATCCATGTGATTTTATGGTAGTGAGTGTGCTGAGTCGAGGTAAAATTGCCATGTCCAGATGAACGTGCTACTGCCGAGAATCGTTTACAGTCTTTCGCGCCGAAAGTCGTTGATTTAACCGTCCACACAAACTCGAATAATATTCCTTCTCTTTGACAATATCGACAGAAGAAGCGTTTTGGAGTAGAACCAAGCATCTTGTCGGGCTACCTTGCTCATTGCCCACTACCACCAGATACAGGCTACTCTAGCAACTACGAATACAATGTGCCGCACGAAAACACCTCACAGCAGCTATACCGGCCATCCGTGAATCCGGGCTGAAAAAGCACTTCGTCAGCCTACCCCTAAAACGGTGGTCTTGCTCCCCCACAGGGCGTTAAGCAAAACTTCCGGGGCATCGCCCGCGAACCCCACAGTTGGGGGGTTGTTTTCACCTGTACTTTTGATCACATTCATTCTAATCAATGTCAGCAGAGAGTTTATGTAGCTTAATCGTGCCAATAGTGAAAATTTTCGATCATTGATGACTGAATCAGTTTTCTCGCTGCCGAATTTTGGCACACCTTTCTGTGTCTCATGTTAGCCTAAACTTCATTATGTGTTGGTGTGTTGTGGCGCAGTAATGGCTGACGCCGAGATGCCTATTTCTATAAATCAAGCATATTTCTTGGTGAAGGGCGCCTAATAAGCAACACATTTAGTGACACTATGTCGTGCTGCAACACATTTAGTGACACTATATCGCGCAAAGCACGAAACGAAATTGAAATATGTTGGAATATAAAAATACGCTATGATTTATGTTTATTCGCAAAATAATTTTGGGGCCCTGTCAAGCTCGGTCCTTGGGCGGTTTGGGGTGCCCCAGTTACGTTCCTGCACAAAATGAATGAATCGAAAACGAATGGTCTCGCAAACTGCGCTGTTTAGCGATGAGTCAGCTTGCATCTGTTCTGTACATATCGCTCACATGTCGTCGAATGACACTCCTTGAACTTCAAGTCAAATCGAACATGTTTCCAGCCGTAATGTTAGGTCACGAAGATCTGCATCGGTTTAAAATTTGATGTTTCACTCATTTTATCAATGGGCAAGCCTTCAACATTGCATCTTGAAGTTAAGTTATAAAATCGTAACATACCTGGCAGACCGGCGGTTGAAAACCACTGCTCTAACTACAACCTCGTCTGAAATTGAGGATGGTGTGAAAATTTTTAGGAAGAAACGATTTTCCTCGGGAAGCCATTTTATTCAAAGCTGAGCTACACTATTCTCCTGTGTTGTACTTTCCATTCTAGCTTATCGCTGTGGTGTCAAAGACACGCGTCATAGCTTCTTAACCCTTTGCGACCGTACGCCAAGTTGTAGTAACTCGACCACCGTGCTTTGTTAGACACCGTTTTTCATAATATCGACTGCCAACGAATCATTAACCTGCAGTTTGAATGCAGTGGCTTTCTGAGGTAAACGTAACACTAGAAAAACTTTCCTCACACTGTAACTAGTGACCACATCATATATAGAGCGCAGTGCCGTTTTAATTGATTTGAACTGAACCTGATTCGATATCCAATCTTATTTGAAAAAAAACTGTATAGCTCTAACTAATTGTAATTCAAGTCTAATTTGGATAAAACTGTGTAGGGCTATAATTATAATTCTTATTTAAGTTGGAATTGCTGGAAATTTGCTAGTTGTCCGACTCTGGTACTGTGAAACAATGAGGCCTTGGCACTGAGTTTCAGTTACCGGTACTTGGTAACAATGTAACTGCACGAAGTCGACTGTTGTCCTTGAAGACGAATTCAGGATTGCGCAATTTCAAATTGGAAATGCCCATCTCATATCATTTTTAGCACGGTGTAATGACTAATCGCTCAGATATCTTTTAGGAAACGGCTGGAGCCTGGAGTATCTTAAAGGCTTGTCCACCGCCGAACCCCAGAAACCGACTTAATCGAACCCAGGTCAGGAAGCACTGCTCTAGGTTTCTGATCGAATCCTGTCATTTTGGCGTCATAATCGGACTTGTGCAAACTACCGGAGTTTCAAAACGCGCAACTAGAACTGAAACTGGATTATCCTTGATCGGTGGATAATACAAGAATTATCATCGAAAAATTCAAATTAATCCGCTTCTACGGGTTGGAATTGAGTCAAATTTGTTTTGCATCGTCTTTGAAGACAGCGCAACAATTTCATGGGGTTAACAGAAAAATTTGACAAAAAAATTNTTTGCAGCTTTGGGTNAATTCAAAATTTTCAAACTGTACGAAATCNGCGATTATTGGTTGAAATNANTTAAAATTTGGTGTGCGTCGTTTTTTAAGGCAACCTAACGATTTAATCACGTAATCAGCAAGATTCAGGCAAAAAAGCTATTTTTGAACAGCCCTAGTGTTCATAATGGGTTTAGGGTGGACATGGACAACTAGAAAACTTTAAGCTTTTTTAAAGTTAGCTAGCTTGCTAGATACATGATTTATTTTCAAATTAGNTTCGACTTTGAGTTACTGATACTGAATTCGTGAAAACTTGATAGTTGAAATGTTGAATCAATTTCATCTTGTATCAAATCAGAGTTCGTTCTCATAATTATGGAAATGTGTGTACTGCAAGCTTGGCTCGTTTCAAACGACACAGTTCTCCTGTAGCAGTTTCAATAAAACCAGACATCAGATAAGAAATAAAATGAGAGCTTACAAACATTTCACAAAACTGAGTAGAATCTGTATTTGAGTCAGTGACGGGGTCAAGCCTCTACCTTCGAGTCATCTCGATTAATTGCAAATTTTGACTCGAGTCAAGTCAATCGATTTTCGAAGGTGACTCGAGTCAAAACACTCGGTTTTTGGAGGTTACTCGAGTCAAGTCAAGTCACGATTCAAGTCAAATTGAATTTTCGAAGTATGAGTGATGATGAAAAGTCATTACATTTAGCTGACTGTGTGAAAGTCTGATTAATTGACCAAAAATACCATTTATCTTGAATCAAATAACGAACATAAAGTTAACTATACATGCAAAAAGGCGTTGTATCGCTCACCCACACACAGAACTGCTAAAAATACGCGAGTAACTGTATAGCTACGTGTTATACAGTCTGTTATTATCAGCCAAAATATAGGATCGAATACGAAGCCTCGAGAAGTTGAAACAAATTGATGGTACAATACACTACTCGGCTACATATCCGTGAGAATTTAAAAGCATAAACTATATACCTTTGATTTAAATTATACAAGAAAGTTGATAAAGGTGAGCACTGCGTAATGTAAGCACTTGAGCGGTCTAAGAAACAGAGATGCGTTCCAATTAGATCGGTGGTTCTCAAGCTTTTTGTCTTCGCGGACTCCTTTCAGACTGCCACGGACCCTAGTGGACCCCCTACCCCGATTTTTAGTTCAAATTTACCTCAAATATCGTGCAACCGTCATCTACCATTTGCAAATATTAACTGTAGGCCAGTAATCAAGATAAACAAAATGGGTTTTCCATAAATAATATCATACTATTGATGTACAAATGGGAGGACTTTCTGTTGCAAATTCTGTAGCTGCATTTCTTGGAATACGCTGTCGTGCTTGAAAATCCACACCGTCGATTTTGACATGAACAAGTGCAGAAAATCCATCTCCACAATGATAGGTGGCGGCGAATGTAATAATTAACCGTTGCCCTTCAGAAGACAATTTTTGGTATGATATACCGTAATTTTCCAAGTATAGCAAGCCCCCATGTATATTACGCACCCCTAAAATAGCATGTAAATTCTGGGAAAAAGCCTGTACCCATGTATAGTACGCACCCTGCATTTCAGTACATGAATAGTTCCGATTTCGTATACGATGTCATTCTGTTTTGCGATGTCACTCTTGTTGAACTATCATTACACAACGATCGCTAATCATTATACAATTAGCGGGATTGTCTTTAAACGATAATAGATAGCAGCCAAAGCCTGCGAGGCGGGCGGCGCGATAGTTTAGACTAGCGACACGACATCTTGAGCACAAGGCGACCTCTCACAGATGCGATTGTTAATCATCATACAATTAACGGTATTGTCTCTAAACCAGTGGTTCCAAACCTTTTTCGGTGGCAGGGCCAAATTCAGAATTTCCGAGTACGGTCGGGGCCGCACAAATACCATGGCAACGAAATGAACTCAAAATAGTCACCAAAATATGAAAATTGGCAATGTTTCGATCTTTTGCTTGACGCCATTGGCCATTGTGTTGCCGCGCTCCTGTTGTTCAGAACAATCAACCTTTGGTGGCTATTTCGGAGTAGTTTATTGCCATGGCGAGATTTCAATTCGTTTTTTTTTGGAATCAGTGCGACACTTGCTTTCGATAAACACCGGCATATCAAATTATTCGGACGCTTCAGTCGCGAGCTATAGGACTACCAATTATGCTGCCTTTTGCCGGTTAAGCAGTACGCATCTCGGCGTATTCGATCGTGAGTCACTTGTTCAACATCTATCCGTAAATTAGTTATCAATACCCAGGGCCGTAACAGCACTTCGTCAGGCCCCCCAAAACGTTGCTCTTGCTCCCCCCACATAGGGTGATAAACCGATTTTCGAAGCCCCCCAGATCCCCCTCAGGCTAGACGGCTGTTTACCGCTATTTATCATCTAAATCGGGTGTCCGTTTTAGGCAGCTACTCTCGACTAATCGCGCCAGGCGCGAAAAATTTCTATAATACATGATTGAATCGGTCAATATAATCGGGAATTGCCTATATAATGGTATCAATTTTTATCCTTTCTCTGCTCACGTAATCAGATTGACCGGTTGAGCTGAGTGAGTTGTGTTTGAAAAGGTAGGACCACTCAATAATAATTAAACATCTTCGGGCGTATACCCATTGGCAGGAACGAAACAGCACTGTGTTAGGCCCCCCAAAACACTTGGATCTTGAGCACCCATAGGGTGATAAACCGACCCCCCGTACCGTTGTTCGCTTCTGCCACGAAATCAGGATCACCGTTTAGTGAGCCAGCGTGCAGCGCGAAAATTTTCAATAATTCAAACTATAATAGGTCGATAAGATCGGGAATTGCATATATCTTGCTATCAATTACTTGTCCTCTGTTCTCACGTAACCAGACTTACCGGTAGAGCTGAGTGAGGTGTCTTGGAAACTGTAGGATCCGTAAATAATAATTAAACACTTCGTTACATGATGTTATTTCGTGACCTCCAGACTGCTATATCAAAAAATATAGAATCCCCCAAATGTACTAAACTAAATGATGCACACGATTTCAAATTGATAGTTCTTCACTGGCATATAATTTGTCCCTGCGGAATGGTAGCCTATTTGTCTCGTGAGGTTCAGATTGCCAAGACAGGAACATTCGGCGCCAGTCATTTAGGCGCATATGGTCAATTATACTTATATGTATTTTGTATATACATAACGAAGTTTTCGGTCAGCGTAAGGGCAGTCCTTTATGGTCAAGGTTTTCTCGCTGCCGATCGTTCTGGCACACTTCTTGGAGTCGCATGTTACATGGCCTAAAACTTTATATGTCTTCGTGCGTCGTGGGACGGTAATGGCCAACGCCGATATGCCTACTTCTATAAATCTTGCGTATTTGATCTTGGTGGAAGAGTACCCAATAATGAAGGTACTCGGAAACTTGAAATCGCGCTTGAATTTTTGAAACAGTTGCATAAAATTTTATAAAATACTCTATAATTTATGCTTATTCACTAATTAATTTTAAGCTACATTCTAGCTTAAAATACGCAATACGTCAATACCTATATCTATACCTATATCTATAGGTATCCCCTACTGCTCGTTCAACTGGAAAGTTAGGACACATTGCATTGAAACAGCAGTGACGTAACGTTAGCAGTCCAGTCACAACTTTCCTGCAATCCTAATTGAAAACTCCAGACTCCAAGCCAAGCAAGAGTATTTTATAAAGATTTTTTATCCATAAATCGATTTCTCAATATTTTTGTGGGGGCCGCATGAAGGCTAGCTGGGGGCCGCATGCGGCTCTCGGGGCCGCGGTTGGGAATCACTGCTTTAAACGATAGTAGATAGCAGCCAAAGCCTGCGAGGCCGGCGGCGAGTTAGTTTAGGCCAACGAACTGACACCGACATCTTGCGCACAATGCCTATTACAGATGCGATTGCGCCTAGGCTAACGGTTATGTCCAACAGGTCTGTTGGAGATGCGAGTATATCTTGCGCTAATGGCCTCTGGTATATGTATAAATTGCATATGCGATTGTTCGGACCTGTTGGTAACGCGATGTATTGGCGAGAATCGCCGCGCGATAGTGTCTATTAATGACCTAATTTCGCTCGTGTACAAACGGCAACCAACTCAGCAGGAGATCGCATGCTTGTGCACACGACTCTCGTTAATTGGCAACACGCTTCCCACTAATTGGCAGCGCGTTACACTCTATAATACGAATTACTACGTGCGATGGCTGAAAGTGATGCGCGATTGGAAACAAACATGAAGATGGGTGCGATTTCAAGTTTTTTATCGAAAGAGATGTNTNTNNAAGNNNNGTTGTACCCATGTATAATACGCACCCCCCATTTTAGTGCAAAAAATCGTGAAAATTATGCGCATTATACATGGAAAATTACGGTATATGGCGATATTGAGAAACAGAACATACAACATCCACCCTATTCATTTCTATCTAGCAGCTCATCTTGAAGTTATTCTGGAATAGTGGGTATTTATATCACAGGAGAAAAACAGATTGTTTTCAAAACCCTAACAACACATCTCTAAACACCAATATCTTTGCATCAGTAGACTGTTGGTTACTAAAGTGAAATTGCCTAGTAGGATATTTCATCTAAGGCCGTCATTATGCTATGTCAGTCCTGAAGTATGAACAGTTATGAAGCGAAGCAAAACTACCTCGTGATTTCTCTAATTGAAAAAAAAATACAAATTTGGCTTTCAACAATTTTGCAAATTTGGAGGATTCACGGACCCGTGGCTGAGAACCACTGTATTGGATTAACCCAGTGGTTCTCAACCTTTTTCGTCTTCGCGGACCCCTTGAGTTTTCGTTCAAATTTAGCTCAATTATCGTGCAACGGTGATATGACTTGTGCAAAATTTAACTGTAGAATAGTGATAAACAGCAAAAAAATGACTTACCGGTATCTTAAAAACATTATCATACATTATGTAGAAATTGCAGTGTTTAACAGCAACTAAATGACTTATAAATAATAACATTCATTATGTAGAAATTGCATTGATTTTGTTATTTCAAACCGAATTTTGCAGGTGCATTCATTGAAATAAGTGGTTGTGTCTTGAAAACTCGTGCTTTTGATTTGATATGAACGAGTGCTGCAAATCCATTTCCTCGGAGATAGGTGGTTAGGAATGTAATATTAACATGTAACGCTTCCGACGACATCGTAAGGCTTCAAAATTAAGAAACATATTGTTGAATGATCGTGCGGCTTAGCCATTCCTATCTAGCAGTTCATTTTGAAGTGATTCTTGAATAGGGGTTAATCTATGTTTATTACAGAAAAAAAAATGGTTCGAAAATGTCCATTTCTAGCGACTGCTCATTAGGGCTGTTCAAAAATAACTTTTTCTTCCCCGATTCAAGCCGGTCCCCTCTAAAATCGTCAGGTTGCAGTAGAAAACCTTGCTCACCAAATTTCACTCGATTCCGACCAGTTAAGGCCTCCGCAGACCACATTAAAAATTTTAATTTATTATAAAAAAATAAAATAAAAAAAATTCCAAATTTTTCTGTCAACCCATGAAATTGTTGAGCTGTCTTCAAA
>ATSW01009194.1:0-10706 GCA_000444245.1 Botryllus schlosseri
ATTGGAAAGAACATTGTATATCAACAATCGTATCACAAAATATGACGTCATTAGCATGAAATTTCGAATAAGGGATCGTTCAATGTACTCATTATGTTGACACAGCCTTGGCTGGGGCATTTTGATAAAAGTCGGCTCCAAGACACAGAAATGAAAGTGTGAACGGCCCCCTCNGACGACCCAAAATCTGTCGTCTCGATAATTTTTAGAACAAGCGGAATTATCCAACAGATGCTTGCTTATGGCCTTAAAATGCTCCCTATCAAGCTTGAGGGGATGAGTCCAGGGTGAGCTTTTCACCGAGCGTGATACGCGTGTTCTAATAAATCTAGGGATATGCTGATTTATGCTGATTTCAAACTAGTGGAAGACCTCGGCACTGTGAAACGTACGATAGTAATCGAAACGACTTGGTCAAGAAGTCTAATTATCAATCGCACAACTCGGCCAGCAACAGGAATAAAATACCTAAAATATCACGACTGTGTGGCATGGATTTTGGGAACATACTATCTCTGGTTATTTGACGATTGTAAATCAGCGCGGTATCATTTTCTTTACAGCCAGTAGGTGGCGATAGTCTATCTTTATCATAGCTATGGTGAGGTCTCATTACGTTGACCCCAAACCAGGAATACATTTATTTTCTGAGCGTGAGCAATGAGCATAATTCATGTTGAGTCTCACTATACGAGTCCCTTGCAATAAGATATTGGATTTCGGACACAATTTCCGCGATAAATCGAGTCACAAACGGCGTAATTTTCGTTCGGCGTCCTACGCAGCCTATTGATCTAAGAATATCTTCCATTCAAGTTATAAAGTAAGTTTGTTTCGAGTCGACTCCAGTCGAGAAATTGCTGTTCCCCTTCGCCCGACTTGCTGTACGGTATGTGAAGTAATGGATTTGTTTCATTTTCATTCCCGGTGGATGAAGTCACGAATTCCCAAAGGTTCCGGATAGCTTTCGTTTCGCCATTAAATCGTGAAAAAGTCAATACATCTACGATTTACTGCGTTTTTGAAAGTACTGTAATCTTTCCTGATGGAAAGGAAGCGATATGGTTGTGTAAGCTTAATGTCTCCCTTGAAATTTGGTCATCCAAATCATTAGGACACAGCAGCGGGGTGTAACCATTTCCAGGCAGTAACACGATGTATGGTATATTTCACCGATACGATTCATGTTTGCAATATCTTGTTTTCTTGGTATGGGAGACCGTACTATATTTGAGTTGGAATGTCTTGTGTACTACGTAGCGTACGCGGTTGCTCTTTACGTCGTTACGTCATCTCACGCCAGACGTAAAGCGCACGCATTGCTATTTTCGGTCTGTTTTCCCCTTCACACAGCTGATTTGTAAAACATTTCTCTCGCTCGCTCGCGGCTAGTCTCCTGTTTATCTCACTTCGTCACTCTCGACATATGTTTCGCTCATGGCGGAGGCGCTACGAGATAGCGGCTTATGAATGGCCTGTTGTCGCGCCGTTGGAAATAATAAATATTAATAATGCTGAATGGAAATGAAGAAAAAACGCGCAGGCGATTACGTGAACCCGGGCGAGTGTTTTAACAATCATTGTGCAAGTAACTTTGCTCAACCCAAGTCTTCGGGAATGGAATGTAAGAATCAGGATGCTGTGGTCATAGTAAAAAATAGATTGTCTTAAAATAGCCAGCTGGTTCAGAAATGGCAGTTAGCCAGTGCCGAAAAGCACGTGTAACCTAAATGTGCACTGTGAAATGATTATATTTACTTCCACATGCATAATTCTGAACGATTTTTTGTTTGCAGAATCATATGAAATAGACAACGATTAGTGCAATCATGAAACGTCTCTTTTCGGATATAGCCGATACATCAGCCGGGCGTAACGGTACTATTTTGCCGCGTAAAGCTCCGAGATACTCCGATCGGTATTTTGACGCCAGCTGCGATGGCATTTCAAGGCCGGGAAACAGGTCTTGCATCCAAGAACATAAATGCAAGCCGTGTGTCAACGGCGGTCAGCGGTGCTGTCCTGAATCGTTGTTGGATCTGTCGGCTAAAATATGCGCTGCTAACACACCATTTCAGTCAGTTGAAGAACGCTGTACCAGGGTGCCAGGACCTGTAATGCAAAAATTTATATACTGGTCGTTTCCCCGGTACGAAAACGACATTCGAAGATACAGCGCCCTTTCCTGTGACGACAGTACGCCACCTACTAATGCGTCTATGTCGCAAAGACCGTCCGAAGTCACAAACTCCACCCAAAACACGAATTCCCGAGTCCAACCCGACGTAGAGAGTCGCACGACCGAGGAGGACACCGGGCCCTTTAGTACTTTTGGAGTTGTGACATCATCAGAATTGGATGGGATGGAAGTCCCGTTTAAACAAGGGGTCGCAATGGCGGAGTCCGGAAAAGTCAAAGATGTCCTTCAGATCGGTACGTATGCGTGTAAATCCTTGTCTACTGTGCATTCATATTTGGAAAGGAAAGGGACAGTACATTTTTAGGGTTCTAATAACAAAGTATACCGGTACATAGATTGTGACTCTTTCTGCTTAGCAATTTACCAGATTTCACAAAAGCACATCTAATTCATGACAGGCTATTACAGACTGTGCACGATTCTGAATAAATGAACTGCTTCGTTGTCCTGATTTGGGGATTGCGTGATGTTGCCCAAAGGCCAAAACCACATGAATATGATAAATTTAGCACTTTCATTGATCATTTCCACACCGCTGTGAATTGCGGTGCGAAATATGTGTTATGTATGTTAATCTGAACGGTCCTTTGAAGTGAATCGACATGAGGTGATGCTCAGATACGTACTAAATGTAATGGAAAATATGCACACTGCGCGTCTTTCCTTGAACCAATGATGATTTGCTTCTGGATGGATTGTCAAGGTCGTTATTTACAATGTACTGATCCGTAAACCAGTGTGCGCGGTTGGGGATAATATAGAGGAGTCGCGTCCGTAGCAAACACCACAGTAATTGCCATCACGCCTGCTTGCTGGATACTCGATCGATCCCGTAGATTTCCTTCGCGGCCTCTAAAATATTTCTTATCAGGATAAACCTATGAATTGCATCGACCCGAATGAAATTGATTCGCGTTACTTGATGAATGGCGGTCGGGATAGCATTTCAATCCGTAACAGGAATAGCGTAATCTGGAGGATTGAAGGCTTCGTCTTTGACTGCGGTATATCAATGCCGCAACTAAAAGTATCCTTTTCTGTCATGGTTTACAAAGATTTTGCGCAGCGTTGCTGCATAGAAGATAGGTGCTTATACACAGAGTAATTAATTGATGAAGCTAAATGTGCCACCTTTTTATGCCTTCTACTTGGGATCGTACACGATGGCAGAACCCATTACACCCATGAGATATATCTCCATGTGAAATGGTCTCATGTACTGTACACCAACGGGAAAGAATGTAAAAGCATAATTTGTTACCGGAAAGTGCTGAATACTTGTTTACACTTTATTGTGGGTTGACAACGGTATAGATTACATGATTTTCGTTCAGAATGTAGGTGATGTTGGGTTTTACGGTTTACCGATGTAGCAACCATGCAAGATATATAAAATGGTATCACACTCACTGCATACTCAGCGAGCGCAAGTATATGACAGTGTAGTCAGTGTTGATGTCTACAGAGTGATTGAACACACTACCTTCATAATACTGCTCATCGATATCATGTAACCATATAAATTTTGAAGTCAGAAAAGAACCACGGCCAGTGTTCGATTAATTTCGTCGTGACATCCATTTGTTCATCGATGGACATAGGATTTGCGTTCGTCATGCGCAGTCTCGCGGACGGATGTGCGCGTCCGTTGACGAAGGTCCCGTGTTCCACGTATTTCGCCACTTCACGGCTCTGTCATGCCAACACCGACAGAGTCATGATAGAAAAATATGACCCGATATCATGCATCTCATCAAGTATTAGCGCAACACGTTTTTGTGAGGCTGGTTTCAGTCAAAGTGTCGCGATGATGGCGTATGCACGAGCTGCGTTATATGATCGATGAGTTCGGAGCTACATTGTAAAGCGACAACCTTTCACGTACTTCATACGTGGGCCGGTCGAATTCGCGAACTGACATGAATTATACATACCGACAATATTTATCAGACCACGTTTGAAGAGGAAATACAACTCTATAGTTAACCGCACGACTTTGATGCCATTAGTAACTGATTCCCGAATCGCGTCAATGCCACGAGCTTCTTCAATTCAGGTCCCTGACACATAACTCCGTGACTAGTCACAGTCGTGATGTAACGGGTCTGAGTCTGTGCCTTTCGGACACGCATTCACATGCACGGTTTCATATCGTGAACGGCTGTGTCTCGGCCCTTTCACGGAAAATTTCCTGTAGAGTCGTTTGAAACATGGAATACTGTCCGCAAGTCGGTAATAAAGCTTAAAACCGTGGTCGCCGTGCGTGTCAGCCCTATGCAAAAATGGACATTGATGAACGTCCACCGCCCATGTAAGTGGCGCACGCAGAGCGAAAGCACGGAGGCTTTCTTAAACTTGGACGATTGTCATATTTCAAAATAACGCCTTCGTTCCACGAATCGTACTATAATGAAATCCTTACCAGTAATGAGAAACGGTTATGAGGCTATAATGTGTACCATCAACTGGGCATGGTGTGTGGTTAGATGAAAGCGTTTTCTGGGTATATATGATTATAGCGGATCCCGGAGACAATGCTGTGATTCAGCCGTTGCGCTGGGACTTATTGTTGTGCGAATGAGTGGCTGTATAGGCGATCATTCAATGCTTTATTCCGCGGCGAGCCTCGGGATATCCACTGATTCACGGTGGAAAGATCCTTTCTTTCGGATTTCACACTCGACAGGAGATGCCTTATTCTTCCGCGTTCGCGATGACTTATTTTGCGCCGGATCGGAGGTAATTCCGCCACATTCGGTTCTCCGCGATCGACGCCTTGGATCGGGGCCTTTTGTGCTGATCTTTTACGGCGCTTCTCTGCGTATACAAGCGCACCGCTTCAATGGAATCATTAAAAGCCAGGGAGGAGGCTGTCCCTTTGTGACTGTGCTGTAAAACATCTTTAATTTCGAATGCACTCAAAGCGCGATCCATACAATTACGTCCAGGCACCGAGTCGGAACAGGCTGAAGGGCCATTCGGCTTTTATGTTATGTTTGCTGGCATTTTCCAAGGCATTCATGCGACGAGTCATTTTCTATACCCACTTATGTATTGTGGACCCACTCCTGCGAATAGGCAGTTTTTGTTTAAATCTCAATACCGCTCGATACCAGGTTTCTGAGTGTTGTATGAAGTGACTTTTGTTGTATTGACTTCTATCCTATGTAATAACGCGACATATTGACCCTCTTCCGCTTACAATACGCGACAATGGAGCCAAATGTGGATCGCCGGGGTGGTTTAATTGTTAACCTGTCCACTAAAACGCGACACCACATCTTTGAAATAGGAAAGGACGTTGTACTGCTTGTCTTGCTCAAACAGGAAACTGGGAGTTCTATGGTTACGGCAGAACAGCCTAGTGTAATATACAAACCTTTCCACGATTGGATTATCACTTCAAAATCGACTACCCAATACCATACTGCGGATCAGATCTATAGCCACGGTGGTCAAGTGACCCATCCAGCCATACATCGAATACATATACGAAAGACAAATCGTTGCAGGGACGAACGTACTCTAACATATGGCGTAAAAAATATCTGGGAAGGCTTGCTAGTCCGTCGGAAATACAAGGTACACTACAGAGTCACAGTATGGTTTCCCACTAAGAGTGACACCACAGGGCTGTATAATTATGATAAATTAACCCAACATTTTCTTGCGACATTGCCACCCGTTCCTTGCAGTGCTGACTCCCGCTTGCCAAAAATACCATCCAGTGCATAGAGTAGTTTTTAAATGAAGTCATTGGATACGTACCTTTAATTTGAAATTTCTAAAATCGGGTTCAACCACGGCACAATCACATTCGGAAACCCAGCGTTCCGGGGTCTTCAAACGGACAGACATGTTTAGAGTCAAATGTAGCCTACCTGTTTGATGCTGGTGTGATCAGACTAGATGACCTTCNCGGTCTTATCGNTCATTCCTATCTNATACCGAATACTGTGCATGCATATTTTCTGTACCACCACCACTGCCGTGTGTTATGTATTTTGGTTGGATGCAAATAAAGACTCTCTCTCTCTCTCTCTCTCATGTTGCAATAAGCGCATGAAACCGCACCACTGTCCGTATACGCCATATCATGCCATGCCATGCCATACCATTTGTCATCGCCTCACTCCAAAATGCACATAATAGAGAAGGTCTCTTATTATCCGGGAGTTAATTCCGATAAGAGCAGTAAATGTACACGGACGTTATCAGTGTTAAGACGGGCACAATAACTTCTCTTGTGTAAACCCAGATGTCTGTCATTGAATACGTTTTCGAGGGGGATTCCATTGAGATGCGATGAAACCGTAACGACAATTATACGATTAGTCACCGTACACATGCCTCTCAGTCGTAACGATGTGTCGGGGCCAGCGAGACAAACCGAAAACATCAGTTTTCTACTTGATTACTGATATGGCGACTCGCTTTTCGGCAAATATACGTGAGAGTTTTTGTGTCTGCTCACGAGGGTTTGTGAACCAGTGACGCTTAGCGTTGTCCCATATCAATTGACGCTTGAACTTTTCACGAGTGCATTACTGAAAAAATAGCGATGGACTGGAGTTGCGATGCAATTTTTTCTTAGAAAATATATAGGTTATGTCATGAAGTCTTATTAGTACTCCGGACATACTAACACTCGACTTAAGAGTGTATTTATTTATGCATGCGGACGTAATGGAATTAGATAATTATATGAAGTCTTGAGTCGGTCATGACTGTTCTATCGCCCATGCGTTTCATTGGGTATGGAAATACAGCATTCAACTAGTGTTATCGCCCACGACTGATGTTCCACTAAGGCAGGGGTGGTCAACCTTTCTGCTATTCACGGCCGAATTTCGATTACTGATGTAGCCTACGGCCGCATTCCAGGGCATATAGCAGTATTGAACTAACTGGCCCTAAAATACCCATGTCGTCCATGTCTCTTACCGCTGAACTCAGGACTAAGCTACTTTTTCATATCGGGTTACTACACGCACCGAAATCGCGAGTGGTCAATTGGTCATGTCATGAATAGGCAATAAGATCCGTTACGATCGCGGATTAGCGAATTAATTTCGTCATTTACATCAGTAGTTTCACATATTACTATCAAATATATATCCTTTTTCAGCCCATGTGATCAGATTCACCGGTATATAGTTCATAGAGGGAGTGTTTTCAAAAATTTAGGGAAAGCTATAAATGACGATTTATTTTCGGGTGGGCCAATTGTTATTACCCATGTCATTAGTTGCATGCTGTTATTTCTTGACCTCCCATCAGGATTGTCGGTATGGTGGAAAGGTTTTGGAATCGCCCAAACGTATACCCAAAACAAATTTCCTTCGTGAGGAGCACACCATTCTAAGTAGGCATGTCTATATGGGGCGCGTCATTTTCTCTGTGTTTCGCATCTGTACTGTGGGCCTCGGATTGCAAAGGGCGGTACTATAGTAAACTCAAAAAATGAAGTGGCATTGAATCGCGCGCAGCGCGAAGAAAATTTTAAGATTAATTAAAATTACCTCGAAAATTCGTGAGTCAAATTAAATTTGCATGTCGGCGGCCGCCATCACATACTAACAGAACTATACGTGTCGAAGACCGTACAAATTTCCTTCTACGGCCGCAGGTTGGCCACCCCTGCACTAAAGTGTCGTTTAATACATAGGCTATGTAGGAATTCTGAGTTTTTAGGTGTTATCGATTGTATGCTTACTGTCCAGTAAACACGAAACTATATCGGTCGTGGACAGGACACTTGTGGTGACCACATGGTCTTATGAAAAACAGACAAAAACAATATAAGTTTCCAAATGGCATATTTGTAAGATATCAAACCTGTATGGAAAATATGTCTGTGGTGCATTGGGTGTCGTAGATTCTATGGATTTCCGACTGTGATGATCGAATTCATGTGTTATAAAGTCTCATAAAATTGACAGACTTTAGCATCGAATCTAAGGCTCTATAATCCATCGCTTATAAGCCTTTCATTAAGCCTATTTTAGTTTCAATTGAGTAGATGCAAAATTGAATGTAAAAAAGATCCCGGATAAATACTTGTCAATATTGCCATGTCGCACGTTACTGCGATATGTAAGGGGCTTCAATACGTCTTTCGAACACAGTTAGATATTTACACATTGCCCTTATCACTTGTCACGGGCATCGGGTATGCCGTTTCGGATAATTGATAACGGGAGACTGTTCGGATGTACGACTAACAAAATGCGTAAGGGAAACTTGGCATTTCATTAAGTACATGTAACTGAATAGAGCTCTGGTTACAAATAAGGAGAGTCAAACCATCGATATCCGTTGCGAGATATGTTCCAGCAAGACAGAAAAATATTAATAATAAGTTAATAACGTATTCGAACAGATTGACTACTCGACAGGCTAAACCAGGGGTATACAACAATTTTTGCGTTGCCGACCTGCTCCCAAGTGACCCTTTCCCCGTACCCATCTTCAACAGCCACAAATGTTCGACATTGGGAATTTATTGCAGCTCATACACTATAAGGTCACTAAAAGGTGCCGCTTCCCAATTAGGCAGTAACACACATGTTTCGAGTAAGGACATTAACTTGGTTCTTTACCTCTTTATCAGTGATCCTCTTTCAAAGCCATCCTTTAATAATAGTCAGAAATGCTCGTACGATGTTGATTTTCACGCACAGTCGATACGTATAGCTATGATGGCGATACAAATATCATGTTAACAACAATAGTAATAGCCGCTAATACTGCAATTATTACTCATCCATCAGTTCAATAATAAGATGTCCCCCAATTTGCAATAATATCAACAACTGTCAAATTATTCATAAAGCGATGTGATCGTCAGTCAAAGCGTATGTGTGACTTGCTTCTTTTGAGGACTTCGCGCTCGAATTTGACAAGGTACGCCAAGAGAGCTGTTTCCCTCGAAGAGCGCCGTAGCGAACGTTCACCGGAAATCAGACCATTTTCAGTTAATACACGCGCATTATCGACTTTCGTAATTAACTCAGCGAGGACACGTCATCGGTCCGCGTTCCGACATTAGTCTCCATTCGGCGTTTCGAAAACTAGCGGGATTGCGCCCAGAAATGAAATTACGCGAGGCGCAAACAAAGGCCGCGCGTCTCTGAGGAAAACCAGTCACTGGAAATTGGATTAACAAAGACCGGCATGATAGCACTTGGGAAATTAAACACAAAACACACTCAAAACCCCGATCTTTTGTCGAGAAATGGCGACTCTCTTTTCTCACGCCCGTCGGAATAATAAGAAATCGCTCGGTCTCAAGCTGCTTTGGAAATGAAATTTGGGTCTTCTGACCAGAAAAAAGTGATTAGTCAATGGCCTTTAGGGAGCATTGTTAAATCACAAAGGACAGGTTTTCTAGTTGGTTGGGCTTGGAATGATTCACGGAGTGCGGCTCTGGGATTGATATGAACTCGCGTTATACCCGTTATCGGCTCTCTTCACTTATAGGTGGGAGTTCCAATACCGCGCTCTGGAACATTGAACAATCCCGTTTGATGAATCTGTCGACTTTGTTCGATAAGCCGCCCGCGTATTCTATCGAACTCCTTATACTGCTAATACTCTGATATCGTAAAGTGAAATCGGTCTGCTTTGATCATCGACCTGCTGATATGCTGCTGATAAAATGCAATCCGTCGGTAATCTACCAGATGAATGATCATCCCGTTCTATTTTTCCATTGTAAAAACCTGCGATCTGAAAATCTGCATGTTCGTCTGAAAATTTCGATTATTGCATTGACCTCATCAGTGATCATTATTAATGCCAGAACATTTATAGTTTTCAAGGTGTAGTACGCCAATAAGCGTCGCATTAGTATTTTGGTACGCTATCGAAATCTGCGTTTCGAAATTCCTACTTATTCCCGGTTTCGGCGTATGACAAAGTTTATGCTCTTGACCCGCGTAGACATTTTTCTTGATTTGATGTCCCGCGATACACCCAGCCAACGACAATGCTTAGAAACCTCTGCACCAATCCATATCTGCGATGCTTATGGAGTCGAGCAGTGTCACGTAAACCCGTTTGACTTTGCGTGATATATCTCACCTCTTCCCCTTGTCGTAGGGTAAGGATGCACGAATGTGACGGGTAGCGTCAAAAGAAATGACCTCATCAAATCGTATTCGTAAGTGACGTGGCTCAACACAATAGTAACCGGCCCTGACGCATCAATCAAATCTTTCGTTCGCTTTCTGTTTCGTTGGCGTATCCATTCTCTGGTTTGTGTACCTGTACGATGAACCGGGATGACCCGTGTATGGGGTCCACGTCCATGAGCAGCGCGTCGGCATACGTCCGTGGTATGTTTGGATCATAGGAATATCGTGCCTCAATAGCCCGTGTTTCAGTATATGCTATCATTTCATTCAACACAGTTAAAACGTAGCGTATGTCACTCCCCTATGTGCCAAGAGTGGTAAATATCAATTGCAAATGTCTCACCATTAACAATCATCTGTACTCCGTA
>ATSW01009195.1:0-20855 GCA_000444245.1 Botryllus schlosseri
TACATACATACATACATACATACATACATACATACATACATACATACATAGATACATACATACATACATACTTACATACATAGGGGAGATGTGGTACCGATAGATCACTGGGACCGAAAATACTTGAAAAATTATCCATGATAATTCCATGATTACATTCCGTGAATTTGTCTACAATTACATGCTGACAGAATCTTTCCTCACATGCAAAAAAAATTCTTCGACCTGCGTGAGTTATGGGGTCTGTGACGAATGATTTACGTTTTAGGGGGTGTAAAGTAAATTTGGATCGACATTTGCATTTTTCTTTATCACCTTTCAGACTAACAAACTCGCCATAATTTTTGATGTGAAGTATAGGGCTTGTATCAGGGTATATAATGGCACATATTTTTGAATCAATACCATCCTCGAATGGACTATTTTCAAGTCAATTACAATATTTATGGGGTGGGGGACCTATGGTACCATAGCCAAATCAAGCAAAATAGATGGACCAACTAATCAATTAACAACAGAAACTCGCCTACATATATATAGGCTGTAACATCACAGGTAGATGTGGTGTTTATCGCTATTACGAGGTATTTGAAAGTCAAAATGTCAATTAGCGGGTATTATGTATGTGGCATTAATTTTGTAAGTTTAGGCGTAAATCAAAACATGATTTTATGCCAACATTTGAGTTGATATAATCTATTTTATTCTTGAAGGTCGTGACGAATCATTCTTCATTGGCTTGCTGTAGCTAAGCTTATAGTACACAACAAAACAATTTAACAAATTTGAGTTTTTGAGCGTATGTCTCATAGGTCGCATGGTCGCTGACTTTGGACCCACCGGGTAGGGACCGATGACACGTTCGAGCAACAAATTTTAAACGTTTATAAATATTTTTTGAAAAGGCTGATATTCATGTAACTGTTCGGAATAGGTAGAGCTTGTATCGAAGTGTTGAGACAGCAAAAGATCTGCTATTCTCGGCTGAAGATTTGAGGGCTAGAGATCATTTTGCAATTTTTGATCCATCGGTACCAAATCTACCCTACATACATACTGCGGGTATCGCAGCAAAGTATATGACTATGGAAGTCTCGCGGGTCTCGTGATCATCTATCAAGATCCATCGAAACTTAACTAACATGTAGGCCTATTATATCAATATATAGTTGTAACATACGTTGATCCTGAAATTACTACTCAGCTTTTTTAATGATGTTGAATTCGATGAAAATCTTAGGGTATTGACCACCATCCTATATATGCTCCGCTCGTTAGTTTTGCGGGCGGAGTTTTGATGGATAACTAACACTATTCGCCTACTGCCAAATATTACCATGTTTTACATACCTTCCGGAAACAGCGATATTGAATGAACCACATGACACGCAGGAGCATCCCACTACTTTGGAGTATATGACATTGACGCCTGAATGAAATGTGAAAAGGTTACAACTTGTTCCTGCTATTTAAATGATTTACAACTATATCAAAGCTGGAAAGAGCACTGCACTGTGCGGTCAGTACGTCATGGTTAAAAAATGATTAACCCGAGCCATCATTGCCTAAATATTCAATATCGTATATTACAATTGTGATGTCAAACCTTTCGAGGATATTTAGACAATATCCCGTATACTTACTTTCACTGAAATAGCCCAGCAACAAGTCGTAATCGATAACAAAATTTAATGTTTTGGTATAACGCGCGAGACGCATGGCGAAGGTAGATTTCAAATCGTAATTTTTATATTCCGTATTCACACTAAAACTTGTAAACGCACACATTCAATCCGGGGAGCGACTTTCCCCCTAAGGAAATATACGATTGAAGTACCGAATGCTAATACCATCATAATTGCTCGATTCAAGGAGAAATCGCCCTTGAAAATCAAATCAAGAAGAAAATAACATAAAATCTGTCTTCAGTAATACGTTACAAGGAAATATCAATAACTGCCTGAAAGTCATTACAATTTCTACAAAATTGAGCATTTGACTTGCGCTTTTCAAATTTCTCTCCAAATCGAAGATTCGTAGTAGACCTACAAGAAATCACATGTTTCAATAGCTTCTGCTGCTCAGCTAAACAAATACCAGTTGGTGGAATAGAGTAAAGTGTTTTCAGACTAAACAAATTACCTGAACATGTCTCGTTTCTGGTTTCGAACACAGGCCCGCAGCACATATCGCATCCAGTACAGGCATCAGCCACACATCTTCCTGTATCGACCTCGCATCCGGTAGCGATGTTTTGAAGATGTTCCTCCAATGAGTTAGTGCATGCTGTTTAAAGTGTCTTGGTTGTAGTCGGACAGTATAACACTATTAGTATTCTATTGAGATGACACGAACCTAATCTTAACGGTCTCGATCGACATGTGAGCATTCGTGTTGGCAAAATAAACTTACTCGGTTCGTCTATCCCAGTGGTTCTTATCCTTTTTTCTACATCGGCCTTTTTCAAAAATTGCCTAGGTCTGCCCCCTTCATATTTTAAGGACTGTAGTAAAAAGTAGGTCGCAGTCCGGTCTGTCTTTTTGGGTTGAGACTTTACTATTGAAAATATTTAGCGCTTGAATCGCGCGCGATGACCACTCAGCTAATTCGCAATATAATAATTGTATGTGCTGTATTCGGGATCGAATCAAGATTGTTATAACAACCATCAGGTACGGGCTCATACCATCGGGTTCGAGCCCCATGTAGACATACCGAATTCACCTCTGCGATTGTCAACAATGTTAGTTAGTTCTATTGAATTTGATTTTATTGCTTTGGGTGACTAGTAAATCAACGTGGTAGAGATCTTTGCTCGCTCACATTGAATTCAATACTGCAACACGTTTTTAACTTTAACAGTAGGGGAGACCGGGGACAATTGTAACACTTTTTTGATTTTCTAATATTACGTGTTGTTCTCGTGGAAATTTCATTTCCAAAGTTTTATCTAACGAAGCCAACAACTCGACAGTTGATATAAAAACTAAAATGGAACTCTCAATCAACACTCAATAATGGAAATTTTGGGTCGCGAAAATCGCCGCTCAAATGTTACAACCGCCCCGTACCCTGGGGCAATTGTACCACCTATGCGGGGCAATTATAACAGTGGTATTTATAACTAAAAACAAACGAAATGAACAACGAAAACGGGAGCACAACTTGTATTATTGCATTAAACTAAAGAAATAGAAGTTTGAACGCTTTCAGGCTACGCTCTATAGAATTTTGGCATCTGAATACAGTATCACCCTTCGTGCCTTCTTAATGAGCTCAAAGTGTACAAGAACCACATCCATTCCATCATCCCTCTACACATATTAGGCATCTTTTACCAAGGTGCTGTTGCTCAGCGTGCACAATGGTTTGGGCATTCGGTCACCTGCGAAGGTGCGAAACCGATCCGGCTAAAATATTTTGGTTGATTGGGCCGATGATAGTGTAGCAAAATGAGAACACAACATTGTGTGGCATCAAAGCTAATGGCAATCTTCTGTTCTGTACAAAATTAAAATAAATTGTTCAGAACAAATGACAAAATGTAAGTGGGCCATGCTCAAAGTCAGGGGATGAGGATTCAGTCATGGGCAAGTTCTTAAATGACCCTCGAAGGTCGACACACCGAAAATCGATCAACATGAGAAAGGGTGGTAGAATCACGGAAATAACCGAACCCTGAGATTCACATCAGCACTGCTGTATGGCCGTTCCGACAGATGATCATGTTAGAATTGGTATGGCAAGGTATTATATGTTTTGATATTGAACTTATGGCTGTTGCAAGATTGGTTTTCAGTAGATAAATGGTTATACCAAAATATGAACATAGATATTCAGCATTAAAAAGATATTGGAACGGGGCAAAAGTAACAGAGTTTTACGATTGCCCCTGTCACGCTCGACCATGATTAGCGTCTTAGTATGGTACCTTCCCGGCGACGCAAGTCCTAGTTTTCCTATCATCACGATAGACTATTGTAACATTGTTCCATCTACATATATTACGTTGTAACTACTTGAGGTACTATCCGTCAGAACAAATTATTCCAGACCAGAAAATATTTACTTGAGGGTCCAAAATTTCGTTTTTTTCAAATTATTCCGGGGCTGCGCGTCGTAGCTCAACGTCACTGCAGGGATGTTAGGAGAGATAACTACCGCATGCGCACTCAAAATATCAAGGCGATATCTCCACCCTACTAACGGTGAGGTCGATTGTTACATTTGCCCCTAGTTACATTTGTCCCCGGTCTACCCTAATGTATTCCAGACAAAGCAATCCATATTATATAACGTTCGTGTAGCGTTGTGGGTCACAACACTAAACAGCATCATCCTTTTTGATACGATGAAGAAATAATATCTGGACGATTTAATTTTGTGGGTCTCAAATACACGTATATTAAATTAATGATTTCGACAAAATGTGCAAAACGCTCTCACTCTCAAATGTGGTACAGTGCCTCTTCGATTTCGACACGCTGTGTGCTGCTGGATGCAATACCTCGTTCGAAACAGTTTGTTGAATATAACCCGAGATAGCTAGGGTTGCATTTAAAGCAAACGGTGTTTTAAAACACTTGGTTTAAAACATGTTTTAAACCAGGGGTCGCCAACTCAAACCCGGTCGCGGGCCACTTTTTAAATGTCGTAGCGGCCGCGGGCCGCATCAATTCAATATCGATATAAAATTGGTAGCCACGTTTTAAAACTGTACGTCAATACAACGCTGTGCAACCTAACAGAGGCGATGGGCATAGTGGCCATAAAAGAAGTAATATTTTATTAAAGAAATGCAACTACAACAACCAATCATTATCATCAATTTCATTTTTTCACTCTGTGCTATACACATTATCTGGAAACACTTTTCATCGACTAAGGAATCGATGTTAGGGCTAGCGAGATGCGTTATCTATAACTGAAAGACCATCTCCAGGTAAAGCTTGATTTTCTGGGGAAGCCCTAAGCCAGTATTTATCAAACTTCTTTAGACACGCTCCACTTTATGATACTAAAAACTTTCGCGCCCCCCTATCGATATATCGCAAAATGCAACCAGAATGCTAGCAATCCCAACGGATAGTTTGATGGCATGGAAGGTTGATGAGGGAATTCTATAATATGAATTTCGGACTATACACAGAGCAATCACTACGACTACGAGTTATATCGCGCCGTGCGCGAAAATCTTTTCAGTTGACCGCAGCTCCGCGCCCCCTTCAGATGCTTTCACGCCTCACAAGGAGGCGCGCCCTACAGTTTGAGTGCACTGCCCTAAGCCGTTTTCCTGGCGTCGGGATCTTGGCAGTGTTTGGGCCATTGCACGTCGAGGCAATATGCCTATTCATATCAGCTGATTCTCCCTCGATGGAATACTGTTGCCATTGCCAAAGCCGTTTTGGCTAGTGACGAATAGTGATGTTGGGCACAGCAGAATAGCTTATCTTGAAACAACAAAAACAATATGTTGAAACTGTAGTCAATTTCAGCATTTCAAAATGGTTTTCTTAGCTTTCTTCTGAAATCTCAAATCAAGTCGTGGGCTGCAAAATATGACCTCGCGGACCGCATGTGGCCCGCGGGCCGCGTGTTGGTGACCCCTGTTTTGAACAATCTTTTAGAACAAGGCCTTTAAAAGAAAATTGTGTTTTTTTAAGTTGAATTGTGCCATAATTGTGTCAATAATTTACAAAAAACATGCTGCATGAGCCTGCGGACAATTACCACCGATCTAGACGACGTATATCGATATAGGATGGTGGGAACCCGCAAAATAGTCGGTTCAACAGCAATAGTACATATATTTCGTCAAAGGAGCTATTTTTACCCTATATTTTGAATTGTCAATGTCAATCCATTCTGACGCAACAATTGAATATTCGTGACGTCATGGCTTGGAAAAAAAAAACAATAAAAAACAAGTTTTAAATGAGGGCCTTGTTTTAAACATCTTTGTTTTAAATTGATTTTTGTTTTGAATGCAACCCTAGAGATAGCGTGGCGGGAGTGTTGCCGATCTAAAAGTACGCGCAATTCATTTTACGTGAATTATAACAGTGGTTCTCAACTTTTTTTTTTATCTTCGCGGACCCCTTTTGAACCGTCACGGACCCCCATGGACCCTCAAAGTTTTAGAACATATCTAGCTCAATTATCGTACAACCGTCATCTGTCCTGTGCAAAGGCTAGTGATAAACAGCAGTAAAATGTATTTTCTTCAAAATTACATCATACTCTTTGGATAGAAAGTGGTTAGACTTTTATTTGAAAGCGATTTCTGTAGCAGCGTAACTGCATTTCTTGAAACACGTGATTGTGTCTCGCAAATCCGCGTCTTCGATTTGATATGAACGAGTGCCGAAAATTCATTTTCGTCAATACAGGTGATGGCGAATATAATAATAACACTTCTGGCGAGACATTTGGGTATGATCGCAACATATACGACATAGCAATCGATAAACATATTTTAATGAACATATACAACGCCCCAGCCTCGTCGTTTCTATCAAGCCGCTCATATTTATAAGTTATTCCGGAATAGTGGTTAAGTATATATCACAGGAGAAAATCAGCTTCGCAAACATTTCGAAGTCGTCCTGATTGACCTGCACTACTACGACATTTATATCTTACGAAAAACCCGCGGATGTGAGTCCTGAAGTTTTAGCAGCGATGAAGTTGAACTGCCTGGTGATTTCCCTAATTTAAAGAAATGCAAATTTGGTTATCAACCATTTTGCAAATAAAAAAGCTTCGCGGACCCTCCGAAAATGCCTTGCGGACCCGTAGGAGTCCGCGGACTCCCGGCTGAATTACAATAAACCGCTGCATTCATGGAAACATGCTCCAAAGATCGCAGGTATATATTCGCGCAAGGTGCGAAAAAAAATTTCGGGATCTGAGAGATTTTTTCGACTGTTAATTTGCAATGAGAACACAGGGATTTATTGAGTTTTTGTTTTACTATATATTCATTGGTCATATGTCCCCACTACACCATCTACTGCCACACCATTTTTTCAGCGCCGCTTACCGCCCCTGATCCACCCCCCCCCTACATAGGATCCTGAGAGTTTCCGCCCCTTCAACATCCAAATCCCCCCGGGACGCTGGAGCACACTTCAAGAACCACTGGTCTACCCCAATGAACATTCCCATAAAGCCAAAATAAGATGATTCTGCAGCATTGCATATTCTGAATGCTCGTTGCAACATGTCGGTAGGAGGGATAGTGTCCGCCTCAGGACCAAAGACATTCAACTACTTCTTTTGACATTTATGTATATTTTATATCAATGGTTCGTAATCTTTACGGACCTTAAAAACCCATACGCTAACCTGCAAGCATTCACCGAACCTCAAATTTTCACAGAGCCACAAACTACTACACATGAAGCTATACATCTATAGGATTGTATTCAAAACAAAAACCAATGTAAAACGAACATATTTAAAGCATCACCCTTGTTTAATACACGTTGTTAGTATTTTTAGCCATGATTGAAAGGAAGGAAAGGACGTAGTTTATTTTTGTCATTGATATTTTTGTGGTATATACACCAACTCATGATATATATACAGACGATCTGTGCATATGCATACCATTAGTGCAAGATGTGCATATGCCGCTGGACAAGGAAGGTGCAGATACAGCACGAGAGGACTCTTGTTATCCTGTAGTTGTTCGTTCCCATTGTATAAAATTTACCGATTATTTCGTCACGAATGACAGTGACCGGATACGAGGGTACCCCTACCCATATACTGTACACCCCCTATGCCTAGAGATATTGATTTTCGAGAAGACTCTGTAATTTTCATTTTAATCCAGTTCGCAATTGCCCCAGAAACTACGAGCCTGAATCAGCGGACCACTGATCTAAGATAAGACGTCTCACGGCCGACTATAATGCTGCCGATCGTCATTATTTAAAACTGTACATGAAACTGTAGTGGTAGGATGATTAAAACAAAAACTTTTTAAATTGTCCCATAATGCTTACCATCAGTCCCAGACACGACACAGTCAGTCCCCAATGACTGGCGCGTTAAGACAACAGCTACGGCGATGACGGCAGCACCAACCACAGCTATCACAACTGCTGCAATCGCAAATTTTGTGGTCGTGGTCAGTGCCGTGGCACCCTGAAATAAAAATAGCTTGTAGACTTTACGAAATTTACATACACTGATATTTTGTAAAGCATTCCTACATTTCATCAACGACATTTTATATTTCGGCACGATTTTCAAGAGGTTTGAAAAGGAATGCGAATAGAAGTAGCATGAACGATGTTTTAAACGTCTCTGCACCAATTACTTCAAACTCTTACTCTAATTAATTTATATCCGTACCTTTATAGCTGCCTAAGAAAAATGTGATACACCTTCGCAATTTATCTCGCCACTATGAAGTTATTATTGGAATTAATGACGAAGCCTTGTTACAATTATGACATTAGTTGTGTATTTAAGTAATTGTGTGTCGCATTTTTCCATGAGTTGAAATATGAGATCAACTTATAGAGCACGCCAGAACCGGAACCCCACTATGTTGGCGCGCCGCTCCCAATTAATAAAAAATAGTCACAATGTTACTTTGCTGGGGTATCTAACTCATTAAATTGTATCGAAGATGAATGCTGTGTATGATGGGACATACAGGTATGGCGTGCACTGTTTATGACTCGATGCATGCGCAAGTATAAGCCTTCTAAATAACGAATAAATGAAAGCGTGGTCGTAATCCTGATCATCTTGATCAACTTCAGCAATATGCGCACAATGTCGATGTGCTTTATCGCATGATAATGCAAACTTTGTCAAGACAAATTGCTTTGTGGCAGGCGGCCATACAATCCGAAGCGAACTTTTGAGGTGTCAATATATTGTGAAGTAATCAAGTTATATGAAGACACACACATATACATATGTCCAACGTCAAACTAAGGCTCTTCGCCTACCTTCCACCTGTCGGCATTGCTCATTGTGTTACTATTGTATCACTATCAATGCCATCGCAGGATATGGCCTATAACATTCTTCAAAGAACAGTAAAGAATCCAATTCCTGCAATCCATATGATTATGCATCCCAAGGGTGATATATAGCCCACTTTTTGTGTGTAGACCTACGTTTATCATCTTCTGGGGTCATAATGAGCTCTGTTTTGTTTTCCAACACAATAATACTGATAATATTTCTTTAAAACCTGTCCGTTGAATTGCAGTTAAATTTATTGGACGTACATGTGTCGACTTACGTTTTATGTTTGGAATATCGGTGGAGATATTTAAAATCCAGGAGGATGTATTCTCACCTGTGATTTAACTGGTAGGTATTGCGAATCTACTATTGGCTTATCTGGAAACTGAGGTCTGACGAATTTGTCAGGGCCAGGATTCGTTCTAGTTGTATCCATTTCTGCGTAGCGATACTACTTATAACATCTTAGAGCGTAACTGTAACAACAGAGCGTGTAAATAACAACATCTCGTTCAATCAAACTAGTAGTTTGCAATGCTACTACACGAACGTACAAAACTCTAATAAATGCACAGGCATGTTGGTATGAATCTCAATGCTATGGAAGGAAACATCTATAGCAGCTGGTTCTCCACCTTTTATCTTCATGAACCCCTTTTCGTCCGTCCGCGGGTACCCAAAGCTATGGTTCCAATTTAGCATAATTTGCCTGCAACTGTCTTGTGCAAATATTGTTATCTATTCTATACTAGGGTGAAATTTGAGCTTTTATTGAAATTAACATCATACTGAACTAAAATCGTACTATGGAATTTGTGGAGGCTTTTATCGTTTTAATGTGAATGCACTTAATTAGATTTCTGCAGCTGCATGTCAGAAGTAAGTCTTTAAATATGTAACTGGGTCTAGGAAGCCAGCGCCTCCGATTTGATCTGAACTAGAGCTGAAAATCCATCTTCACAGGGATATAGGTGGCGGCGTATGAATATTACCTCGTCATAGCACATCCAACGACACTTTTTGTTATGACCGCAACATAGGTACCAAAATTGAGAAACACTCATCACGCACAAGATATAGTCAATCCTAAAGCGCTGCTTCATATGATTAACAGAAATCTCGTTATCAATGATGCTGCACAATGCACATTTAGAGAGGTTTCTCAGACCCCCGGCCGAGAACCAGTGATCTCGACAGTTTGTTCGCGAAATATGAACACGCATCGAAGTATGTGGGCTTAATCGGGTGTGGGGACAACATTCGATATCAATATCCTACGACACCTGCACCTAATAGTGCTAGACAAATGTTATTAGGTTCACATGCCAACGGGGCATATCGATTCGTTTCAGTGGTTTAATATCTGATGATACCAACAATAAAAAAAGCTTTGTCTTAGCTTTCACAATATACATAAAACCTTTCTTTCTCGATAACATTATGAGGTACATGAAGCAACATCAAACCTCCTAGCTATAGAAGCTACAATTGACTTGTCATCCAATGTTTAGTGACCTAGCGATATGTACCATCTAACTGCATGATACGTCTGTTTTGACATCAGTCTTATCCGCGATGCTAACGAACTGGATTCATCAGACAACCTATACTGACACCTGATCAGGGTACTATTGTGACCTGCGGCCAAATTATTTATCCACAATACTCAATGGTATCATGTTTCTAATTAAGTGTATGTAACGTAATATTTGTTTATCCACTGTTTAAGGTGTACTACGCGACCAAGCTATTCGTATGACATCCGCCTTTGTGGGAATTGTGAAGAAACATGTAGCTTGCTGTAACATATCAATACCATGCTTTCGTCACCACGAGAGTCACGCGACATGTGAGCGCTTAGCCCCATTCGTTTGCCGTCTGGATGCTCTATTGTGTTGGACGGAGCATTGAGGCCAATGGTCCCCGACCCCGATCAATGAGTGAATGTGTCTTACAAGCCCATGTCTTCATATGTTATGCATACATTGTAGGATACGGTGTGATCCTCTGAACGGTTCTGGTTCGTGCGAACAAGAACCTTTACTAAAGGTTCGCTATGAATGCAAATGTCAGCATAAACCTCTGACTTGAAGTGATGTATCAATTCTAATTTCAAGCATGTCATTTGCATTAGGATACAAATGCGTTCGTGTATATTGTACAATACTCGAGGAAAAAAACTGATTAGTTCTCTAAAACGCAATAATAGCAGATGTCCACTGTGACGTTCGAAAATATCAAATCCGAATAGTCACGCTTGAGCTCGTCAATTCCCCTGACTAAATTGTACAAATGTATGTACACAATGATGTGTATATTTAATAAAATGGATGGATATTAGCCTACATTCTTGAACCCGCTTGTTGAAGTTAGCGTCAATCCGTATTGATTTCTGCTAACTTCTGCTATTTTAATCGTGATTTTCGAAGATGGTAGTACTGTAAAGTAACTTTTGCCTCAGTTCGAAGAATATTAAAGTAATCACATACTGCGCACGTATGTAGGCTTACATCACACTGCACATAGGTAAAATCTTAGAACATATACTCAGTTACCGTGATACGCAGGTTATTTCACGCCGTTCATATGAAAATTCAACTCATATGAGTGACGTAATGTAACCATAGTAGACTGATTTCTGGTATTAGAAAATTTAAATTGTATAAGAAGGTATTTTTGTCGATCTTTCATTTCATTTCAGACAGTAAATTTCTGCGAAATGTTTTGCTCGAGTACCCATTTTAATCATAAAATAGAACAAATGGTATTTGATAAAAATATGTATGCCGCCATGTGATTACTGACGTACATATACTTGCAACTATAGAACACTTGCACAGATAAGTGGCCTATCACGTAGTGAGAATATTCTAAACATGAACAGCCAAACGTGTTGCATTTTAAATCAACCATATTCTCTCGTTTATCGGCATGCAATTCATCTTTGTCGGAAATATACCGCGATGTCTTAGCATGAGATCAATTCTATAGCATATTAGCACTGTCCTGTGAGTTTATTGGATTTCATTGAACATATTATCCGTTGAATCGTGTTTGGGATATGATCTTTCAAAGGTACAATCAATTAAAATGCGTGGCCCCATTACCAGGGATTCACGATTGTTTGTACATATTGGTTGTGGGGCGGGAGGATTGACAAGCGATTGAAATGAGTTTCACGACAGATTGTAGCTTGTGAGTTCTCTTTTCGGAGGTAAATCTATACAGAATTTACGTTGTTATGTCTTACTGCTGAAATTTGCCCACTAGAAAGTGAAATTTAACCCCAAGGGTAAATATATCTCAGGTTAAGAAGCGCGAATATAAATACGATAACGTAACAAGTTTAGTCTACTTACCTGAGGCTTATCTGGTAGGTATTGCGCATCTACTCTCGGTATCTCCGGAAGTCGAGGTTTGACGAATGGGTCAGGATTAGGATTCGTTCTTGTTGCATCCATTTTATTTAGCGCAACTATGCACCACAGAAATTTGCGAATTAGTCCTCTAACATACCGTGACAACAGATATTATTCGTACAAACAAACAATTGTATATATATGACTACATTGTCAGTAATCTAAACGCATGGACGTTGAATTACGAATCCTGGTTGTGGGATCATGAAGCAGTATTCGCGCAGCCCGTGACGGCACGAATCGAAAGTAAACAAAACTACGAATATGTTTTCACCGAATATGGTCAGGCGCCAACGAAAAAATTAGCAACAAACGACCTTAAATCGTGGACAGTTCAAGCATTTACAACGCGTTACCAGTCGCTGTAGCATACCACTATAGGGGTTTGCAAAATGATACGAGTACTCGAATCTTAGCGCGTATTACTTTTATTGATTCCAGTAGAGAAGTGAGATACAATCATTGCGAGTACTGGAATTATGGGCTTCGTGACACCTGGAGCTACTTAGGAACGAAAATTATAGTTGCAATAGCATTTTCCAATGTAGAAGCCTTGACACCTCCATTGTTGTATCGCAGTCGCAGCATACGAAACGTGTAGTACAATGCTACTCACTTTAGTGAAAATGACATTTACCTGAACTCCTGATCAATCCACAGCGTGTTCACAATGTGCAATGAAATAGGCATGGTCGAAAAATACCAAATTATTTTGGATATGCTGTAGAACTGCTATTATATTCTTTGCGGTAGCATAAACAAACTAATTATTATATTTGGCTTCTGACGTGATTAGTAGAATATTGTAGTAATATTTGTCAGGAACACGTGGATTCATCAAATACTGTGATAGCAAATTCGTTGATCTTGAAATATTCCTTTTATACGCGTGGCACGTCAAATGCCAGACTGTCTGGTTTATTGCAGCTACGTAGCAAAGTTATAAGACTTGCAGCCTTTCCGATAATATGGTCTGTCGGCCAGCGACATTTGCGCATATACTGTAATATCTATATGTATCGGGGGATTACAACATTATGGTTGTTCTCTCTCTCTCTCAATTACAATAATGATTTCAGCCGAATCTTAGAATTGCCTCAGAATTTTTATTTGATTTACTAAAGCAGTGAAAGTGTGTTTTCACGATGCATGCGGAATGGCAACATAAATACCGGCTCACTTTCCTCAGAAACTTCCATCTCTCCAAAAAGGACGTTCAAGGCAGGACAGTGAACATCGATACTGTAATGCCAATTTGAGTCTGAGATTTCCAGTATACAACAATGCATCATGAAATTGCAAAACACTCCTGCCCGCATATAAAAGTCGTCTATTATTCGTAGGGCATATCACGTTTGGCTAGTCTGATAATACTGACCCGAGAGCCGGGGCTACATTTGCTGATATTGATATATTGGAAATGCGCAACACATTCATATAGTATCTTCGGTCTAATAGAAATTGTGAAATTTAATATCTTTTTGTTTCAATGTTTAGGCTTTACTTAGAGACCGAGCTATCTGTACAATAATCGATTTTGTCAGGAATGTGACGATACAAAGAGGTTACAGATATCATAATACCATGCTCACGTGACATTGAAGCGCATAACTGCTATCGCGGATCTTCTTATTGTGTTGGACTGGTTTAGTTCCCTATGGTGCAAGCTATTAAACTTTGTTTTGAAGCGATACGCTTACATGGTGCGCAGACAGTGTTAAGGAGTTATTTAAGGTTTCGTGGATGTTAAGTTGTTTCTGCATCGTCAGCTCGTAACTATATCGCTATTATAGTTGATCGGAGACTGTATTTGAGAACTCAAGGACTAACAAAATCAATCATGCAGTTGAAGAAATTATTAGTTTTCCCGACAAAACGCTCCACACCAAATTTGACTCAATAACAACCAGTAGACGCATTGCTACGACAATTTGAGATTATTCGAGGAAATATCACCCTTGCAGTATCTGGTATTCTATAGTAACGATAATCGTAATAATTGTACGATCGTATATTATCACACGATAAACGCACAGCACCATGTATAATGCGATACGCAATACACAATGCAATGCAATAAATAGGTTAGATTGAAGGTGGCGAAGTACCTCGTTCATCGGGTCTTTTTTTGGGGGGGGAGGGGGGGCGGGGCGGGATTATTTGTCGCCGTATGAACAAGCGATACAGGGAAGAAGGATCCCAGATAAACCTTCGACGCTTTGACTACAAAGAGAATTGAATCCGGGACTCCTGCGTACTACCGAAGTAGCAACGGTATGTAGGCCTATTTGAATGGCCGTCAAGTGATTCTGTCGAGGTGGTGGTCGGTAGCGAGATAATATACTTTTTCTGAGACTATCTACACTGCTACGTGCACGTATTTTTGGAAAAACTACTTAATTTATACAATTTTGATTTTGAAAAGTAGTTTTGGAGGAGGTTTGCATCGCTTTTATGAGTGAAAGTGTCATGAAATAGCCCTTGTATCGCGGTATCTGAATATCTATTTCAACATTGCACTTATTTATAGTGCATTAGTCGTTTTGCCTAAGTCACGAAGATACAAAGATACAATTAGAGATACTGCAATTTCGATAAAAGGCATTTATGATTAACTGCAAAAACCCTACGACCCCACGACCAAATCAACACGACGTATCTAGAAAATCGCTATTTCTAAATAGTATACTTGAGTAGAAACTTATGACGTTACTGTAACTTCTACACTGTAAAAAATCTGGTAGATTTACTGGGAAATCTCTGTAAATTTTACAACGAATTACCGGTCGCAGCCAATAACTGTGCGTAGCTTGTAATTTTACATTTTGATATGTAATATTACCTTAGTTTAGCTGTGAAGTCAAGTTACCAGAATTTCTTCGCAAAATTACTGACAGTTACTCGTAACTGCAGTTTACCAGGCTATTGGGAAGATTGATTAGCTTCATAATCGCTGCAGCCAATATATACGTGGAAATGAATGTTACTGATATATCATTCTCGTGGTGATTTGACTTGATTCAACCTCGTTCGCGAAACTGGGGTCTGTCGTACGGAAATTGTTGGCCCTAGTACCATTTTCAGTATAGTACATAGTAGGGTACAAGAAACAACTGACAATCGTAGCTAATGTGACCACGCCATAGCCATTATATTATATTATAAGGCTATATATACGGCCGCTCTCGCTGGTTACATTCGTTGTTACGGATAGGGCTGATAAGTTAGAAAATCAGTTTAGGATGTATAATATTGTTCGGGAAACTAGAAATATCAGCACCGCATGCTCAGTTGACCATTTGCTAATGGCGGACAAGGCGACCTGTAATAGGTTACAATAGGTTACCGTTACGCGTTACTGGTTTTCTGAGATTCGTAGTAAACAGCCAACGCACAACTGTGACATCACTAGCAGCGTCTCGTTTAGTAAGTATAGTAAGTAGTGAACAACACTTGGGATAAATATCAATTTATACGAAATTAGATGGAAAAGAAAGGAACTATATGTAATGATAAATGTTTCTGTATGAAAGAGAAATAACCTAAGTGAAACATTATAACGTGGCCAGCAAATATTATTGGTGGCATGTCAGCGGATGAATACGACTTATTTCGAAATCGTTCTAGTGTCGTATCGTTGTCTGGCCATTATTGAGATTTGAGCAAAGGGTGGAGCGAAGCTTGTTGTGAGAAAGTGGACACGATCGTGGAAGATTCCTAGGAACGCTGAATGGGATACGCATCATAAAAGATACAGTACTACATAATATTTGTTACCGTGAATATCTGCGACTGTGCAATGTGCACACCACTTTGATTTCATGATTGAAATATTTCATTCTCCGCATTCTCTGTTCTATTTTGGGATATTAGTCGACGTATATAGTGACCTGTGACACCACATACTCCGTCGCGGAGGAGTTGAAACTGTTGGCTTGTTTATGTCATTTTCGGGCCATAGCATAGAGATGTTTTCATCCACTGCTGGATTTGTTTGGCACACGTGCCACCTCAAATGAGGAACCTTTTGCTTCAATACATTAGATAAAGTAAGTCATGAATCTCTGCTATATCATGTACAAGGCGGAGCCTTCATCACACAATGTACCAGTACCGGTACTTCAAAACATGTTACCGTATATTTTTGGTAGCCTATTTGTCTTGATAGTCTTTATAATGTCATGTCTAGGTTAGGAACTTTGCTTTATATAGCGACTTACTCATGAATTCTTTTTAGTGGAACTGCAAGATACTAGTTACGCAGAAGAAATGAGGAAGAGTAAAAGAAACAATTGGAAGTTTGACAGGTGGTGGAATTAATTCACCTTTTCTTGCGACCACTCGTGTTACTGCATGTCTCCTAAAGAAGAATTAGACCTCCAGTAGCAATACACTTCCATCGATTACCACTTCATCGTGATATCATGAATGAATATACAGTTTGTTCCAATGTCGTTTTGGGAGTGTGAAGAAAATTTTGCGATATTTTAGCATCGGGTTGCTTTGCGATAGGTATGGATGTACGTGAATATACATGCTGGTATGTAATCCTGATTTAGGTAGGTAGGTAGGTAGGTAGGCGGTCTCGGTCTCAAATGTACAGGAGAACATGTAGATTGGATATACGGGAGGGGACTGTACCATTACAGTCTGGCGTGTAAAGTGTGATTACCGGACGAGTGTAAGTTGAATTTGCATTGACTAACGGTAATGTTAGATTACCACGAAATGTCTGGCTACCTTGCTTCCAAACATTTCGCGGTAAATCGAGGTTTTTATTTTTTACAGTGTAGTTAGTGCCAACGGTGACTATTTTGACGATCTCAGCAAGCCACAAACAAGTGGCAATCACATTTCTCATGTTCGATTGCGATGAATCCATGCTTCATGCAGCCCTATAGTAGTCTAGTTTTCATATTTCATCATCTGCGAGATTATTGTTGTTGTGAATCTATTGTGCTGCAATAATACCAATGTGAAGCTGTTGTCCAGCTGAAGTAATTAATTAAGCATTACATTGTGTATTCACATTGCTTTTTATATTCAGAAAGGGGGCAGTCATGTCTAGAATCGAGACCAGTGGTCACCAACACGCATTTTGCGGTCTGATTTCGGGAAAAGGCTAAGTGAAGCATTTTGAAATGCTGAAATCCATTTCAGTTTCAAAATGATTTTTTTAATTAGCTGTTATTCGGTTCCCAACATAACTATTCCTTGTTACTTCAAACGGCTTCGGCGATGGCAACAGCATTCCATCGAGGGAGAATCACCCGTTATGAATGGCAATTAGGCATATTGCGTTCACGTATACAATATTACTTCTTTTGTGGTAGATATGACCGCCACTCATGTTAGAGACCACAGAGTTGTATTGACGTGAAGGTTTAGAAACGTCGTTGCCAAACTGGGTGGTCTGTTAAGTCGGGATATTGCATTGTTGCGGCCTGAGGTGTTTACGAAATTTGAAAAGTGGCTCGCGATCCGTTTTGAGTAAGCGACCCTGATCTAGACTAAACGCAGTTAAAAACCTCCGCACTGTTTTCATTGATTGTATGAATAGCATCATTCGTTGAATCCTTACACGTAGCGCATTTCGCTATTGAAGTTGTGTGATTGCGTGTCAAGTTCACAGCAGAGAGTCACTAAATATTCACAAACAGAAAGCTGGGTATTTCGAGCCAGCTCTTGCAACCAAGCAAGTAATATTTTTGCGATTGTTAAGGTGCATGCTCGAGTAGTGTTGATTTTTTATGCTGCCAGGGTCATGCATATAGTGGCCCGCGTGGGAATGCGATAACTTTCAACCAAAGTTATAATGAAGTGAAATTTGTAATATACGAGAAAGGTTCACAGTGCAGAACCTACCAAGGTTCGTTTGTGAACGTGAACCTCTAAATTACTGAGGTCCACACACAGAACGCGAAAATGTACCTCACCTTCACACCATCCCTACTAATTACGTCGCTACGGTTGCCAAAGGGCACCTCTCTACCGATTCAATTACATGTTTAAAAGTAATTGTAATTGTAATAATTACATGTTTAACAGTAATTGTAATTGTAATTTCATATTTTTAGTATTGAGTAATTGTAATGTAATTGAGGTATGCAAGGAAGTCACTGTAATTGTAATTGTAATTAAACTGAAATAATGTAATTGATCCAACTCTGGTTCCCCTTCAAGATTACCGAATCACGACCTGACCTATCGATCTCGCCTCGTGACATGCCACCCCATTTTTGTCGCTTGCTTTGCTACATCATCTTCTTTTACTTTTTAATCAGTGTGCATGCCCCCTCTTTACATCGCGTAGGCCAAGGTGGGTGTCTGATTCCAAAGACTACTCCAAGTCTTTTCGACACCTTCCTATTCCTATCAGATCATTGCCTAGCAATTTTGTGGTGTAGTGAACTGAAAAAAACGGACAGGAATACAAAAAGCCTTTTCCAACTCCACTATTGTGGCCAGATAGCGTAGTGGTACGTTCCACAGCTGCAACACTATAATGATTTTCGAGGTCGAGTCTGACCGAGGTCGACTCCAGAATTCTTACCTTACCATCTTACAAAAATCCTAGAACGAAAGAAAGCCGTGTTATAATTGACACATCAGGAATCAAAATAAGATATATAGGCGTGGTCTAAATGACCAATTCATAGTGTCCTATATGGTGTCGACACAGGCAAATCTCACGCCTCAGTGAAATTGTATCACGTCACAATTTCCATTAGGCTACAGGCAATTTGACGGTCATTTTTGACCGGCTTGCCGAGCATTAAATTTGTTAAAACGGGTATCAATCGAAAGCTGAATCTGCACTGATTACGAAAATATAAATTTTATTCCGCTCGTGTCCCTGGAACTCCCACAATCAGCCTCGAATTTTTCATTGTTATGGAGATTGGCATTGGGACACACTCATTAGTACAATGGTGGAACGACGATTGTGCCAAGGCAGTGAGAAGGAAGAAGGCAGCGTTTTTGTAAATGAGGCAAACGTTTGACACGCAATGCATAGCTGAGTTCAAACGTCGTCGCGCGCAATGCCGACGAGTCAGTGACGTGTGGTCTGGGTGAGTAAGTGAAAATCGTGAAACCCCCCGACGAGTCGATGATTATTGATGTTTTACATCGATGTTCATAAATAACTAAATTTGAACATTTTTTTCATCCAACATCATCAATTTGCATAATTACTATTCAAAAATATAGCGCGAAAGGAGAGGTGAGGCACAGGTGAGGCACGGGCGGGTCGTGCCTCACCTGCGACAATGCAATTCATCACAAATAGTTCGGAATTCAGAATAACTGGTATCAATCAAATGCTATCGTCACACTGATTCCGAAAATCCAAATATCAACAGTGTCAGAGCACCAGAACCCCTCCAAAATCGCCAATGAAGGTGACATTCGGCTTTATTATAGACAATGCCACCGCAGAGAAACGATAGCCAGGTGAGGCACAAACGAATTTGCCTCACGCACTATTCGCTAACAATTGGACGATCGAAGCGCATTGAAACAAGCTATCGATTTCGGAATTCAACAGTCTTGTAGGAATTATATAGTAGCGACGGCCAATACGTAATGCGGAGCCAATACATTCCCTTACTTATGTCGCTGTTAAGTATTTTCCATCCATAGCTACGTTGAATTTTGGTATGTGACAGCTATACTTGCATAGGCTGCATTGTGGTTGTTTGCGCCCTTTATGCAGTGTTCGACTGCAATAGCCTACCTATAACCCCTAATTGTGGTATGTGATAGCTATACTTACATAGCCTGCGTTGTCGTTGTTTGAGGTCAGTGGTGCAACTCCTAGTGTTTTTACACTAGATCCAGTGTATTTTGACTTGACCTAGTGCATTTTCTTTCGAAATTCGGCACATATAGTGTATTTTACTGAAAAAAAATTGTAACTGAGGATGCTATTTTCACGTGCTTCGAACAACTTACACCGGTACTTGAAGAGATCTAGTAATTATTATCCGTCTAAACTTGCCCATTTGGCATAATAGCGACCAGTCCTGCATGTATTGTAGAATATGGAATTGCAACGGCTATCAATGTGCAAAGAAAATGCTCTCTACACCCGCTGCTATTGTTACGCGCGTGCGTGTTTGTGTGTGTGTGTGTATGTGGGGGGAGGGGCGTGCCTCACCAGCCATGAACCTCACCGCACGTCTCTGCGACGAGTGATACTAACATCAAGATCCTTCTGTGAATCACTAGGCGCCAGGGGAAATTTCCAGAAAGTGTGGAGTGTCGTCCGTTCTATTTCGGGCAATCTCTCTAATAGTTCGGTGGCACCGTTGAAAGTTGATGGAAACTATATTACTGATGGAAGAGAAAAACCACAAGTACTAGCGAAGACATTTCAATGTTGTAGTATCCAGGGTTGTAACCAAGTCACATGGTTCCGAGTCACGAGTCAATCATACT
>ATSW01009196.1:0-10064 GCA_000444245.1 Botryllus schlosseri
ACTCGAGTCATTGCGCATGACTCGAAGCAAGTCATTGACTCGAGATTCAGTCGGCCAAGACCGATATTTCATTGTAATTTCGAAGTCAACACACTATTGGGATTTCGTTTGTTGGTACTGGTGCTTGAAAATGCGACCAGAAACTGCTAAAAGTGAGGAAAATTGATATATTATAAATGCGAACCATTCAATATCACCAAACAGAGTTAAAAAAGTGGGTTTAGGAAGACTTTAACTGGAAACTGAGCAGTCAACACAATGACTTGGACTCGGACTCGAGTCATAATACCATGACTCGGACTCGATCCTCTGTTCGCTGACTTGGACTCGGACTTGACTCGGTGGGAATTGAAAATGACTCGACTTGACTCGGGTCAAAAATATAAATGTGAGATTGACTTGTGACTCGGAGCCCTGTGACTTAGTTACAACCCTGCCGTGGTTCATCTGTCGTCAAGATTACCAAATAAAAGATGCGAAGATCTCCAATTAATTGGTATTCGTCTGATGTTCATGAATGGCCAAGTTTGAACAATTTTACAACCAAATTGAGGCAATTTGAATATTTATTGTTTACAAATAGGGCGAAAGGATAGGTGTGGCAGAGACGAGTCAAGATGACTCACTTGCGATAACAAACCGAGCTCAGAATATATGATAAGCAGCATAAATCGAAAGTTGTTGTCACGATGATTTCGATATTCCAAATATGATGGATGTCAGGCCGCCAGCACCTCCGCATTGATTGATGACCGAGAATCGCATCGCAATACAACAATCCGCTATCGGCTATATCAGTGGCTCCCAAACTGGTTTCTGCACCCCTTTCGGGATCCGCGAGACAGTGTTCTATAGAACCGCGAAGAACCTTCCACATAATTTCCATCATCCTGAGAATTTTGGAATTCGCGATATAAAAATTTTCAGACTACTTATTGTCCAAGCCAAACTCGAAGGTAGCCCAAAATTATTTTGCTAATCTTCATAAAGAAGAATCTTTTGGTGGAGAGTTATTCAAATTGCGTGCTTTAGTGTCACTATACATTTCTTGGTTTTATTCTGAGTATACGCACTCTCGAACAACATGAGCGTAACTGTACAGAAATAAGTCCAGGGCTGTAACCAAGTCACGATATTCCGAGTCACAAGTCAGTCTGACTTTTTAAGTTTTGAGTCGAGTCAAGTCAAGTCGAGTCAATTTTAATTCACCACCAAGACAAGTCCGAGTCTAAGTCTTGGTGCGGAGGGTCGTGTCCGAGTCATAGTGTTCAGACTCTAGTCCGAGTCCAAGTCATTTAGTTCACGGTTCAGATTCGAGCTCAAGTAATCTTTAGCCGATTTTTTACAACTCTGCTTAGGTCATATCGAATGCCTCTCATTCACAATTTGCTAATTGTACTCATTCTAACCAATTTCGGGCCCTAATTTTGGTGTACGAGTACTGCTAGACGAAATACTAAAAATGTGGCACTTTACTATTCTTCGAAGTCACGATGAAATGCCTGTCTTGGCCTTCCAAGTCTCGAGTCATATGACTTGGTTAAGTCATGTGCAATGACTCGAGTACAAGTCGAGTCAAAATACATTTTGACTCAAGTTGAGTCGGATAATTTTCAGTATTAATGAATATGACTCGACTCGAGTCATTACAACCCTGCATAAGTCTAACTGTATTCGCAATTAATAGAGTTTCGCTTGAGCTCATTGGGATGTTATAGTGTAGGGGTGTGCAACTTGCGGGTGCATCATCGGCACTTCTGACCATTTTCGAGCCAGGTCACACCAAGACATTTGACAGTTTGACCAACATGCGACTCCACGAAGTGCGCTGCCAAAAAGATCAGTGGTGCTGGTGATAAAATTGTGACCCAAAATTGTGGCCTAACCTTCCATATTGACATATCGCTGGTTGGTAGCAGTTTCGTCTCGTTCGTGAATCGCAAACAATTATAACCTGTGTGTGAAGAGTGCTATTGCGATAAAAAAAAACAACCCGTTAACTGAATCAGCTAACCTTATAGGAATCTTGATGCTATATATTTGCGGATCTTATTCTACAAGGTAATATGACTGACTGCATCCCAAATCATGGACCTCATCATCCCACTGCTCGTAGATAGTCGGTACAACTGTTTTTATTTAGACGTAAATGTGGACATGCTCGGCGGCACAGTCGGATTAATCAAATACTACTACACATTTTCACGGTTGTGATACTTCACAATTGATAGAGACATGTGTTCTCTTGTAATTGATTAGACGACGTGGAAGCCCGTGCGATGTAGCCCTACCTACGCGCTTCGGATTCCGAATTTAACAAGTCGTTGAATTTTTCGATACAGAAACTTGGCAATTTCTAGCTTCCTCATATCTTGTATGTGTAGAATACCAAATCGTTTGAGTAGCGAATTGTTGGTCGCACATCCAAATTCAATTGCGGCCCTAGCAATGCTACGATTATGGTCTCGTTACGCAATAGCTCTACCATACTGTCCTACAATGGTGTGGAGGTGGACACAAGCAAATTTCACGGCTCACCGCGTCAGGAATTTCCATTTGAACAAAGGCAATTTACGGCACTATTTAGACTGGTTTGCCGAGCGGGAAGTTTTATAAAATTGGTGTAAATCGAAAGCTGCCGCGGTACTCATTGCGGCAATATCAATTTCATTGTGCTGGTGGTCCTGGAACACCTCAAAATCAGCTCGAATGTTGCATTGTACTGAAGTTTTGTATAGTGACGCAACAATGCCGTTCGGAATAATGTCACAGCTCAGGAGCAATTGCGCAGTGAGAGTGTGAATGCTCATTGCTCAATCGCTTGCGCAACAATAACCAATACGCTTGCGATTTGCGCTGCTCCTCAGTCCTCACCAGGGATTTCTAAAATCCCTGAGTCCTCACTAGTAGGCTCTACTCTACGCAGTTCTCGCTGCGCAAATCGCTTGTCGATTGTTGTCCCGCTGTATCTTTCTGTTGATATAAAAATATCGAATATTGATGAGTCAATTCGATTCGAGCAGTCACTTTTGATTCGATACAATCTATCCCTAGACGTTAGTGAGGAGTATGTGACTTATTGGTAGGCCTATTTGATCAGAGAATACTAATTACGAAGGTTAGTTAAATAATTAAACTAACTTCGTAGGTTAGTAATTTATATTTCCACTGACGTCATTAGAAGTCATCGTTAAAGGTGGTATATATCTCAGACTCTGAAGTTTAGATGTCCCTGACCGCTTTGCCATCGGTATAACATTCGGATACTTGGTTACGTTCCAACTCGTTGCATTATACATACTTCCGTCGTTGACTGCATTCGTCTGGCTCGTTATCCTTTGTAAGCCTGTATTTTGGTAGTAGTAATCGATTAGGAAAGTTATGTTGCGTTGTCGCCATGACGGTATTACGAATACTCCTTCGAAGTCAAATAACGTTTAATCAGCAAAGAAACCAGTGATAGCAGAGTATAACTGCGTACGAATGAAGAGTCATACTTACTGCGTGAAAAATCTAGCAGCTACTGATCTGGAGTCATTAGAATAAGCATATCATTGTTCATTCCATAGATTTATGTCGGCTTGGTACATATGGTGCACGACGCAGGTCGATGATATGAATGTATGTATGCGTGTCGCAGTGACGTGCGGTTAGGGTTGTGGCGGCAAGTGCGGTATAGTGTTTCACCTGTCGTCAGGAAGAGTAAAGAAAGTTGTGACACCGTCAATGAAAATAACATCAATAATTACGTGTATTTTCCATGGATGATCATGAGCCAACTTACAAAATCACGGATTATATTTGTTTATTGTTCAGAAATATAGCGCGAAAGGAAAGGTGAGGCACAGGGAAAGCACAGACTGGCCATCTTAATTGCCTTAAGTTTTAAAAGACAGTTAAAAATATGTAGCTTGCAAAAGGTTCCCGAACCCCGTAGCTAGGCTAAAGTGTCACATGCTCAACAGTCGCTTTTCACTGTGTCGGGTTATAGATAACTAACCTCCGTAGGTTAGTTATGTATAGTTGGATGCTCAAATGTTAAGCAACCGGTTTGGTGAGTGGGTCCGTTGTAACCTCACATCAGTGTTTACGAAGAAAATACGGCGCACGCGAAGAACCGCACGTATAGTTAACTTTGATTTCGTGCATCAGTGACGATCTCCGATTGTGACGCAATAGTCAACATCTATGTATAGCTCTTTGGGATAATTTAGGATAAATATGGCGCTTTTGATTAAAAAAGTTCCCGATAGGGCGGAGCATGGACCGGAGCCGGATTTTCTCATTTTTTGCCTGAGCCAGATCAGTACTTTTTACCAAGAATATTACAGCCTTACCCTCTTCCACCCTCGAATCAATAGTTGAAGTGAAACGTTCATGGAATAAACCAAATGCTAAGTCCAAGTTGGCGTAATTACTTCAGATAAGGGTTGGGTTTGATCCTTGGGTTTTTAATGTCTTGTTTGCATTGTTTCAATCACTATTCAATACCATACTGTGAGTAGATAAGTATTATCTACTTTTTTTCAGGCCGTATCATGGTCATTTCTAGAATCCGGCCTAGGAGTCGGGCCGGAGCCGGACCAGAGCTTTAAATAACAGGATCGGAGTAGGACCAGAGAATTTTTTCATCTGCTCCGCACTAGATCCCGACCCCTGAGTTATACAATACGCTATCGGTTCCGCAAAGCGACGGTGTGGTATGAATCGGGTAGTTGCGACGGTCAACATGTAGTGCAGAGCAAATGCATTCCCATACTGATGTATCTGTCATCTATTTTCCATCTATACCTACTATACCTTCAACTGCGGATATATATAGTAATTTTTTGTGTAGCCTGCGTGCGAAGAGTGCTAATGTGATAAGAAACTAGTCGGTAACTGTATCCTACCGTTCTGGATACATTTATATGCATATATACTGGTTGCTGACGATTACCCATGACGAGTATCAGCCGAAAATATTCGGGTTCTAAAAGGTCAGTGCCCCACCAACGATTAACCTCAACGCATGTCACTGGTGTGTCGGTCTGGGCAAAAGCGAGTATCTGAGTGATTCTATTATGAATATGCTACACTGTATTGTGCAGCATATCACAGTTTTGGTGCCCCTGTTGCAAACAGCGAACTCGGGGAATCTTAATGGCAGTTCACAAAGTCCTTGTAATCCTAAGAGACAGGCAACTCAGAGCCTCAAGCTCGTGATCGAAATACACGATCTCTTGATTCCAATGCCGACTTGCTGAGTGCTGAGCGGCTGGCTCGGCATCGCTGCAACTTACGATTCAGATTGCAGAATGTGCTTTTAATCTCGAGTCTTTTGGTCGTGGATAACAAAAGTGTCAATTTCGTAATATACCCTTGTACAATGTACAGTTTCGTAATATTCTTACCATGTCAAACGTAGTTAATATAGCGAAAAACTTCACCACGTTAGGAGAAGGTCCTCACTGGGATGACACCAAACAAAGGCTACTCTTCGTGGATATTGATGAATCAAAAATACACCGTTTGGATTATAAAACCCGCAGTTTCGCCGAACCAATCACGCTACCAGGTGGCCTCATTTTTCTAAAGTTATATCATTAAAATCCGGCTGTGTTGTGTATTGCGGTCCATGGTCGTTGAGTCACCTTACTACACTTTATACTGTTCATGCCATTTCTTAGATCCCACCGTCGGGGCTGTAGTACCAAGAGAAAAGGGCGGGCTTGTTGCTGCTGCTTCACACAGATTTCTATCCATCGATGAAGAGTCGGGTCAAATTCAGACATTGGCGACAGTAACGGAAAACGTTAAATGCCGCTTCAACGATGGTAAATGCGATCCTCGTGGTCGTTTCTGGGCAGGTGAGATGCTGACTTGTTCATGTTGCAGTAAAGGCATGTGTTGTGCTTGTACAGGTCCAAATCATTTTATGTTGTATGTTAAACGAATGATTCTTACGGCCTGATTTCTCCCGTAATTGACGCGAAGCCCGTCTCGGGGTTATATTTGATACCAGTCAAATTATTTCATTATTACCCGTCAATGCTCATTGCAATTCCATAATAAGTCTCCTACTTGGTTCGGACCAATCCGAAGTAACGCGACGGGCGGGTGGTCTGTCTAATTGCAAACGAGACATGTCGCCATCTCATCCGTGTAAGTAAGCGGTGTCATATAAAAGCCTATAGAAGTGGGCCATGCTACAAGTCGGCATCTACGGAATAGAAATGAAGAAATTTGGCCTGTAGTCGACAAACACCATTAATACCACAAACAACAACAACAACAGCAAGTCATATGTACCACTGTACCAGCGTACCTGCATGTATGTAGGGTTGCATTTAAAACAAACGGTGTTTTACAACGCTTTGTTTAAAACATGTTTTAAACCAGAGGTCTCAAACTCAAATGTGGTCTCGGGTCAATTTCACAGTTTTTGATTGCGCCGCGGGCCGCAGCACCAATAATAGGGGTATACAATGTATTTTCAAGTACAATGCCTTATTTTACGGGACCTTGCAGACTGGCATACCGCACTCATCTTGAAATGTGAATTACTATTGTGAATTCCCGCCTGGTACGAAAAATATCACATTTTCAAATATTTGAATGAAACTGTTGTTGTACTTGGCATAGTTTGTCGCAATAAGCAGTTATAGACACCATGCGAGAGTGTAAGTAATGCATCTCATATGACATCGTAAAAACTGTCGCGTTATAATTTGGCAGCTAGCGGACATATGACGTGCCACAATTATTGGTAGATAATATTTAAAAAATTAACAACGATTGACCTGATATCATAGCATTGGAGCAATACACCCTGATCCGGGTTGAGGGCATACTCCTGATTACTAAGATATTGATCATGTCATTACCAAGTAAAATTAAATCAGCGTTAGATTTACAGATGAATAACAGCTGCCGACCGATTAATGTGCCATAGTAATAGAAATGTCTAGTCGCCGACGAATCGATTGGTGTTACAGCAATGGAGCGTAGGTTACCGCTACTTTACTCGCCGCCTTCAATAGGCGATAATAACATGGATAAAGAGACCCATTACTACGCAGGAAAAACTAACTACACATTAAGGGGGGAGGGGGGAGAAAGCCAATGATTGCCATATCGACCTACTTAGATAGCTTACGCTCCGCAACGCAAACTACGGCCTTTTGATTTATTACTGTTTCCCATAACAGTTTGGTATAGTTTGTTGCCTCTCTGGTGCACCAAGTCACGGCTTTCCGTTTGACCCGACTCAACTCGAGTCGTTCTTATTTTATCACCCATTCAGTACGAGCTCGAGTAATTCTACAAAACGTCGAAGTACAAGTACAAATCACAATTTTCAGTCACGAATTAATTATCAACGGGTCAAGTCCTATCATCATGAACAGGTAATGTGACGCATGTATAGCTGATCTTCCACCGCACGGTAACTTTTGAAAGTGATGTGATAGTAAAGTTTGATGAGTAGTTTCTGGATTTTGGAGTAGTTTTAGAGCGAATTTTAAGTTCTCAAATCTAAAAAAAAGGTATATGGCAGTTAAATATTGTCGAATACTTAAAAATCCAAAATACCGACGCGGGCCGCACAAAATGATCTGGTGGGCCGCATGTTTGAGACCTCTGTTTTAAACGGTGTTTTAAACAAATGCTTTTTTTTTTTAAATTGTGTTTTTTTCAAACGTTGTCTAATTATGCCGTAATTGTGTAAAAACGTCCGAAAAACCACTTAGTATGAGCCTACGGACAATTTGCACCCATAATAGTCGACGTATGCGATGGCTTGGACCTTCGAAATTGTCGTCGGTTCAACAGTTTTAGCATGTAGATATAGATCATTGGTACGGAATGGGTGTTCTGATGAGGATTAGCGCCGACCGAAAAATGCTGCATAACGGTGTAGTTCTGGTTAAATATATTTTTGGTCTGTTTATGACAGTGGTCGGAAACCCTTTTCGTCGAAAGAGCCATATTTATCCTATATTTTCAATTGTCAATGATAATCCACCGTGACGTCACAATTAAATATATGTGACGCTAAAAAAACATGTTTTAAACAAGGGCCTTGTTTTAAACATGCTTGTTTTAAATGGATTTTTGTTTTAAATGCAACCCTACACGTGTGAGTATGACCATGACGTGTACATCACTCGCACTATGCGTATGCGACAGAGTTGTAACCAAGTCAAAAGGTTCTGAATCACAAGTCAATATCACTTTTATGGTTTCGACTCGAGTCAAGTTGAGTCATTTTCAATTCACCACAGAGTCAAGTCCGAGTCAGTGAGTAGAGGGTCGAGTCCAAGTCATAGCGTTGTGACTCGAGTCCGGGTCCAAGTTTTGAGTTCAATCCGGTTCAATCAACTTTTTTCAAATCTGCTCGAGTGATATAGAATGCCTTTCATTCATAATTTCGAAGTTTTCCTCAGTCCTAACAGTTTCTGGCCCTATTTTCCAACTATCAACACTGATAGACGAAATACCAATAATGTGGGGACTTTACTATTCTTCAAAGTTACAATGAATGTCTTTCTTGACCGTCCTAGTCTCGAGTCATATGACTTGGTTCGAGTCATGCCCGATGACTCGAGTACAAGTCGAGTCATGACTCGAGTCATTACAACCCTGGCATGCGATATCCTTATTCCTCTCCGGCAAACGCAGCATGGTTTCAATGTTAAATCAGTAGGGGCTGACTGGCAGCTAATGGTAACAAAAAATTAAAGGTAATTGACAGGCAACACGTTAATGAATGAAAGAAATATATCCCCGCAACGAACTCATATTATTTATACCTCATCGGTGTATCGGCGAAGGCGCTGTTCTGCTATGTTCGGACAGCCAGAGTAAATGTGTCCGGATACTGTTTGTAGCGATCGATGCTAGTAGAATACGTTCTGCCGCCGTCTCCCAATTCTCGGGGACTTTCACAAAATCTGGTGTATCAATAGTATAGATATGTCGGCGTAATCTTGCTGGGTGTGCTTCGTCTGGTACGTAGGTACCATTAAGTTCGATTCGTTTTAAGGTTCCACGTCCAGCTCTGATAACCAATGATCTGTGATTATTGTCGATTTATCATAACTGCCTTTTGAGTTTTGCAGTCCAGAATCCAGACAAGATCACTCACGTTGAAGTCATGACCCAATATCGATGTAGAAATTGTCTGATCCTACCCCGATCCTGTTTTTTTAATGCTCTGGTCCGACTCAGGTCCGACTCTTCAGTCGGAATTTAGAAATGGCAGTGATCCGGTCCGAAAAACTTCGATTTTATAATCATCTATTCACAGGTTGTTAGTGGAAGGAAGTTAAAAACTCATGGATCAAGCCCAACCCTAATCTGAAGTAATTATTTCAGCTTGAACTTTGCATGCGGTATATTTCCATGAACTGTTAAATTGAACTACGGATGCCGGGGTGGAAGGGGGCAAGGCTGCCCTTTTCTTTGTGAAAAAGTGCTGATCCGGCTCCGATCCGACTCCGGCCGTATTAGAGAAAAGGCTGATCCAGCTCCAGTCAAAAATGAAAAAAATCTGGCTTCTGTGCTCTAGTTCAAATACCATCTCAGTCAACACGAGTATGTAGCAACGTGATTGACGGCCCTGATCCTGCATATTTATTACGATGCATTTAGTATCATGCTTCCTAAATTGGAACGACAATTGTTATACTCGTACCTCGTAGTATCATAGATGCTTGTATTCTAAGGTACAATGGGACTTGAGACTGCTCCATCGAAATTTTTTCCTAAACAAGGAGAGTTGTTCTCACTTGGAACCGACTTAACAGTTACAAGACAACTCGTGGACGTTGAGATATCTAATGGGTTAGCTTGGACTCAAGACTGTTCGAGAATGTTTTACATCGATACCCTTGAAGTAAGTTTTTCGGTTTCTCCAGACTGTATGGTTGCCACAGTGGATTGGTACTAAATTCTCCCAACAAACATTTGGCGGAAGCTCAATTCGGTATATGCCCTTCCTATACCACAGCCCTTACCATTCCCTTATGACCAGTTCTTCGTAGTTAACCGCGTTGAAATGACTCGAGTCAGTGGTTCTGAAG
>ATSW01009203.1:0-16015 GCA_000444245.1 Botryllus schlosseri
ACGATGTTCACCAAATTTGGTTCAATTCCAACCAGTGGAAGCGGAGTTATCGTCGTCGAAAAATTTGGATTTGAAGAAAATAGTATTTACGGTGACCAATTCTTTAATTAATTATTATAGTGGTGCCCACAGTAAATACTATTTTATTCAAATCCAAATTTTTGGACGGCAATAGCTCCGCTTGTTTCAAGATTTTTTATGACCTTTGTGAGGAAATTCGTCGTGACAACCAGGAAAAACAGCCATGCCGAATACTGAATATATTTTCGAAGAGCAAACGACGATGTTACATCTTTCTTTTTTAAACTAATCGAGTGCTTTTCACACCTTCACCTCTGCTTCCGCTCACCACTTCTACCTGAAGTTGAGTAGAAATTTATGGCATTACTTCTACACAAGCACCAGCGACAACTACATTAACCACCACTGCCTATTTTAAGAGCGGTTCGGTCTACCAGCCAAACTTAAAGAGACCGGTATTGTAGCAGCAAATATTCAGCACAGGACTGTCGCTTACAAGCGCCTACAACAGTGGTTCTCAACCTGGCAATCAAGCAACAAGCGGAGAATTCAGAAGAACTTTATATATCAAGTCACATCACCAACCTTGGAAGGGGTGGCGGAGGCAACTCCCTCTGCGCCATCTTATCCGGCAGTGCAGGCGGCGCGTTGCCGGCAGATTGCGCGTTCGGAAGTCTCCCGGTCACTGCATAACAAAAACAAAAATTACAACCCTACCCCCCCGATAACCACGCCATGCTACCACGCGTCATGCGTCGTCAGATCGATCGAACATGCAAAAACAAAACCAAAACGCAGGGCGAAGAAAGTAAACGCATGCCTGGACGGGAGTCGCTTTGGCTATACTCGACTGGCGCGAAATCTCTAGTCCCGGCCCCCTGGTGTTGTCCGTCACGTATTGCAGTCGGCGTTACGGTGTCCGCTGGGAAACTCGCAGAATGAGAAGGCAAAGGACAGGTGGCATTGAGACGGGCACCGGTCACGTCGCCATCGGTCGAATCGCACACATCACCGCTGGACCATTCCAACATGCCGATTTGGCAGTTGGCGTACAACGGGTTGATTTTGAACGAGTCGGCGCTACCCGTGGGGCTAAAATAAGCGGTGATCTGCATGGGCCGGGCCGGTTCGCGCAGAGATTGTAAATCTGGCGGTTCCGGTGGCCCTTCCCGGGACAACAAAGACTCTAAACTTCGACTCGAAGATAACGAATTCTGACACGGCGACAGCGGGCCACGATTTTCCGCAGCGTTTCCGCTCTTTTTGCCCTTGGCCACGTTCGACTTCGACTGAGACCGGGACAGCGGCGCGGGGTGCAGCATGGAAAAATTTCGAGACACGGGGCCGCGTGAGCCCGACGGCTTTCGCGATGTTTTCGCCTGGCCCTTGAAGGCGTTCTGAATCGAGCCGATAATGGAAAACTGTTGGTGCTGCCGGGGTTGGCCTGCCGCGGGATAAATTAGAGTCATGCGAGCGGGACGAAATTGCGAGAGAAGAAGGCAGGCGGAGAAGAGGTTGGCATGCAAAAACAAAAAAGAGTTCCGATTAGTAAATTCACACGGTTAAACGATTGATGAAGAATCGGCAAATAGATATAATTCGACACAAAACATGGAAGAATTTGCGTGCAATGAAAGCGAAGGTTCTACAAAATTCGTCCGATACGAGCCTGACATAGACAACTTTCCGGCACACCTACGACTAGAGTGCGGCCGACATCGTACTATCGGGCCAATAATGATAGAGAATAAGACTGCATTTTCTACCCTGATGGGCATTTAGGGTTCGAAACCCTTCTCTTCTGAAACGTTGCTTCGATCTATTTCTTTCTCGAATATTTCTAGTTACTTTTTGAACTCAGGAATTCAAAGCACGCTGCTGCGTTTCGACAGAGAAATATGAGTTTTTTTCTATAGATTTCTCTTGTGTGTTCAAGAGCACCGCAACTATCTCATCGTTGTCATCAACGCCCTCAATTAGTCATATAAAAACAGGGGATTTATCTCACCGAATTCGACGAAAAGGTCTGATTAGCGGTGTTACTATGAACAATATATCCCACGTCAACTTTATTTAATATAAAATTCTGGTCGAGGAGGAAACCACTTTTCAGTAATTTCAACGAGAAGTGAACTGTTATAGTACTTATAACACTGATGACCGGCCAATACATACCGAATGCAGCTAACAGATATGTCTATTACTATTTACTATTTTTGACATAATTATGACATATTCATGACGTATACAGCTTAACGGGTTCTGCGGTGCTCACTTAGGAGCGCAGAGTAAAGGGCTGTCGTTAGGAGGGAATTCAATATAAATTCTCCGAAAATCAACACGAGGGGTTAAAACTTTCCTTTAAATCGTGATTTAAAGGAGAAAAACCCTCAAATAATAACTTGCGAGCGCAATAAATCAAGTTGCTGGCACGCATGCGAAACGATTTTGTGATCCGACAAACAAACTGCCGACATTCATGACGTAACGAATGACAAAACAAAAGCGGACGGGGTGACGACATACGCAAGACGAACACCCCCCGTCGCGCACGACAGACTCCAAAACGAGTCGTTTACCGTTCTCGGAAGCGGATCGCGGTTTCCGACGAGACTTCAGCTTACTATATTTCTTAATCAAGAATTTTTTGGTGGCTGCAGTAAAACAACAATCGAGAATGAAAACGGGGTTAGTGCAAATCATACGCGGCGATAATCACACATATATTTTCAAACGCGGGATAATTGGGCAAAACATGTTATGACGGATCTTGTGTTGTTTCCTGTTACGATCGTCGCCATGCAAGAGCTGAAATCGCTACGTCGCACTCTTAGTATCATGCTCGCGACGCATACCGTTAATTTAGCACGCAGATTAGTGCGGGTGCCGAAAATGTATAAGTAGATACAGTGTTAGCGATACATATTCACGAAAACAGTAGCATTACACAAAACAATACCCCACTCCATCCAAGATACCAGACCATGGGTTCTTAACCCGAGATCCGCGGACTGGTTCAAGGCGTCCGCGAAAGACCACATTGAAACTACAGATGTAAAACCAACTACAGTGCCATGTCGTGACCATGTAGCATTATAGACCAGGGTAATATTGCCATGATTATGATTACGGACTACGCATAATCAAGAACCTATTCATTCATAGGCTGCCCTAATTTCGCAGTTAGGCCACTCAGTATTTTATCCCGGTTGTGCAGTAAAAAAAGGTGCCCCCCACTTAACCTGTACCATGATTGCGTTTAGCAATATTTATTGCATAAACGAAAGGCTCAATTTCGCTTGACAACCTATTCCAGTTGCAAAATAGATGAACGAATACACAAACATGATGAACTGCCAAAAGCCATTAGATACACGCAATCGGCGCTGGCACGTACTTAAGAAAACACCAAAAGAACTCAAAATTGCCGAGCAAAGAAATACGTACCCCCTTTGCCAGACGATTCATTGAACGAATCCCTGTCGGAAAGAAACAAGAATCGGCGATAGCAGATTACGGAGAGAAAAGCGCGCGATCCAACCTACCTTTTAGGCTCGTGGGTCGGCACGGGCGCAGGCAACGGCCGATGAGTCGCCGGGGGGTGCTGGGGAGGCGGTCCTCTCGTCATGGGCGCCGCTGCGGCTGGCGGATTATGGGGCGGCAAAGGTGGCGGGGCACGTAAGAGGTTTTCTGTAATGAGCGGCGTCTCGTTAGCAATTCTCTACTAGTTACCGACGATTACCCCAGACGAGTGTCAGCCGAAAATATCCGGATTCATTTCAACATGAATATACCATTCAATTGTATTTTGTTATTCTGTACCTCCAATACGGCCAATCAAGGATTCAATCGCTCCTAAAATAACTCCTATCCTCGCCACCGATCTTTGTTTCTATTTCATACACAAGGAAACAGGGAAAAACCAACCTAGTTCTTTGGTCACGTTCGCGTTCCTCCCTTGATGAACCGGGAACGATGATTGTGTCGGCGACACCGTGGCGCGCGTGTCCGAGCTCGTTCTCTTATGCTCCCGCAGATTGGCGACGGGCGCCACGGTCCGACTCCGATTACGGGTGACGCTCGCCTGGTTGGAAACGGGCAAGGCCGGTTTGGGCGGCGGAGTCGGTGCCCCGGCGGCCGGGCTCGACAATCCATGAATGTTTCCCGNTCAGAGNTGTGTNTNNGNGTCGGTCCTTGAATGAGGTGGGTCTCAAGCGGCCGACGGAATCGGGGGTGGTCGCGGTACTCTAAATAACAGAGGTGTGTAAAATAAACACAAAATTACTGTGAAAGCAAATAAGACAGTGGTTCGAAATCAAAGTACAATCCAGAACACTTAATTGCAACTGAATACACCGGATGTTCGCCACAGTGAATGGTTCGTATCAAAACCCTTCTAACACAGGCATGAAGCCCAGCTTGTTGAAAGGCACCTAATTCGAAAGGTGCAAAAAGAAACCTGCTTCAACATGGCAGTAGGGCTTCTCGGCCTTGATAGGAATGACAGCCGTTAAGTTTCAGAGTCGTAATTGTCTAATTGAATTGAATTGGTCTCCGATGGGGGCTATTAATGTCATACCCTGGATAAAAAAGGTTGTGTAGAGAAAACAGTTGCATTTATCACTATAAACTGTGTCTTCTTAGTAATCATTGATGGTATGGTATAGTAACAACACCAACAACTAATAATGATTGGATGGATTTTTGCGTCTTCAATACCCAAAGAGTAACTCGGCAGATCAGGAGTATATAATTTTAGCGGCCGACAATTTCTGTTATCGCCGCCACATTTGCCCACCCGACAAATTTCGAAAAAATTTCACTCACGATCGGAACGCCTGGATTTATTGCACTGACGGGCCGGCTTCTGGCAGCGGGAACCGGCCCGGGCGTTCTGAACGGGCTGTTGAACTGTAGGCTGGCCGAGGACTTGTCGTTTCTGTCGCTCTCCAATTCCTCATCGCTGTTGTCGTGGGGATCGTCCTCGTCGTCTTCGTCCTAGAAATGAAATATTGATCAAAAAAATTTTCCATCACATTGTGTGATTTTTGGTCCAAGCAGGGACAGATTTCATTTTCTCAGCAAAAAAGAGGCGCGATTAACATTCTACCACACGAATGTGTCACTGATTGCGATCGAGATCATTGAAAATTGGTAAATTTGGAGACATGGGTATCGACCCCGTGATGTCGCTAACGTGAGCTTATTCAGAACCTGGTATCAAGCACCAGCGAAAACCAGGAAGGCGCAAAAATGCATGTGGGAACATTGTGACTTCACCTGTGTTTGTTCAGTCCGGCGTCACACCGTCACTTTAAACAATATCACTCTTCCAATACTTATATCTTGGCAAAACGATTTTTTCCATTATAAAGATTTGATTCAAGCCCCTGACACGAATACGATTGTTATTTTATGAATGAGAAACACAGTTCGACATTTCTTCCCAAGGTAGGGACCTTAAATTCTCAGTTGTTAATAACACTCATCCACGCAAGTTTGCTGAAACGTCATTTCTTACAGATTGCAACACCGTCACAAAGCGTGTAGCACGAAATAGCTACGGTCGTGAAATACAAAATTATATTGGACGACGAGTAGCAGGCATTATTTCTTCTTGTGTCCGCATAAAGGGATGTATTTTTGAACTTTCCAGGTCAATATTACGGGACGTCTTAATATGCATTACTCAAATACTCGACTAGACTCGGAATCCAATGAACCAGACACTCCATTTGACCACTCAAATTGTGCTGGTTTGGCTTTTTAAAAGCATTCAGACCAGTTCGCCAAGCAGTCCTTTGCCAAATACAACAGCGTTTGGCAACTTTGTAGACTACTAACGCAGGCCGCCACTATGTCAACGACTGACCGGCACTTACCATGAACGAAAAATTCCAATCGACGTCGACGTGCACAATAGGATGAAATTTGCCAGACGACGCTTGGGCCAAGAGCTCTTCGCAGGACGTGCTCCCAGCCTTTTGGGCGGTATCGATGGGTTTCTCGCCGACAGAGTTTTCTAGGTGAGAATTGCGGTTAGAGCTTCATAGGAGATCAAATATATCGTAATGGTGATGGCTCGAGGTGACCAGGAATGGGCCCAGCTAGAATATCTTACAGATCACATACAGCGAACAGCTTATTACGAGAGGCAGTCTGTAACGACTCTGGCAAACCGCCTCTAATGTGATATAGTGCCAAAACGATTTGAAAGATCATCAGGCATCGACTGTGGCTTACTGATGTCAACTTTTGCTCTCGTCCTGAGCAACAGCTTCATGCACTCCGTCTTGTTGAGTTCCGCGCAAAGGTGAAGCGGCGTGTTGCCCTCGTTCACCGTCTGCTTGTTCAGGCTCTGGCTCGAGTTCTGCACCAGGAAATCGACCAACGACAGCGAGGTACGGTCGGTGTTGGCGATAGCGTAATGCAACGCGGTTTCTCCATTGTCCTGGAAAGCGACGGCGTTGATTTATAGGCAGCAAGACCGACACGCATACATGTAACGTACTTCAAATATCTCAGTTGTTATCTAATCAGTCAGGTCTCATATCTAAGCAGTCAATTGAAAACAATTCCGTTCCCATTAATTGGTATACGACAGACACTAACACTGCAGTCGTTCACACAGGAGATCTCTACTTTTAATGACATCGTCAGAGAAATATCGTCAACTAATTTTCTCTGCACTACAATTTTGGCAGTTTCCAATCTCCAAATACGCTGCACACCTTGTTATGCGAAAGAATATAAAATTTAACTGCCAGGTTTCTTCCTTCATATCATGACAAGATCCTCGTCGGGTATAGCTTGGCAAAGTCAAGTATTCTATTATCAATCTATAGGAAACCATTACAGTATGGCAATGTTGAAAGTTCAAATTTATACCTTGTAAGCGACTACAAAGAAAACATAACGAAGGTTCATTACAGAAATTTTAATTCCACTAATCATTACGAATAATACTACATTCAAATTCGAGTAGTCAAGCAAAAGTGATAACTCAAAACACGTGTTCCCTAATCATATTTATCAGCCAATCGATTTTACAAGTCCAAGTACAATTATATATGCATTGTGCTTGACACTTGACACACTTCCATAATACTAGTGCAACAGTCATCGAACTAATCCACTTCCAAAACCCCACGCGCAAAATTTTCAACGCAGTAACACCGGCATATTTCTGTGACTCTTGCAGCGGTGTCTTTCTACTTATGTCATAAGTCGTTAAGCCTTAGCGTGCCCACAACATTACTCATGGTTGCAGAGATACCGTGAGCAAACGTCATTGAAGAGACATACCGAAATGGATAAAGGTTCGCTCAAGTCCACGCCTTCGGCAAAAAGCTGTAGTAAAAGCGTCATGTCGTTGTTACTGATCGCTTGTATGAGCTCTCGCTGTAAAGTGGGTTGATCTTCGAGGCAAGTGCGCACTGCGAAACGATGCGTCTCGTACTTGTCGCGAATGAAAGTTTTTCTTGCTTCCCTGCGAGGAAAAAAAAATATTTGTCAGCACATCGTCAGGCAACACTACTGACTTTTTACACTCTGGGTGTTTGTTAGCTGAAAGCAGTTTTGCGATACAGGCTTGCTTCCCATTTATGAGTGAAATTGTCATGAGAACAGCGTGAAATAGCCCCTGTATCATCGTGCCTGATTCGATTTTCAAAAATGACACCAATCCGTATTGAAATGGCTCATTCGCATTACTCGCGATTATACATCTCACAATTTCGTAAGCGGCCACCTCCTATTAGCTGTTGAAAAGTACGTGGCCCCTCGACCAAATCTATTTTTGATACAACTTACTCAAGTAGTTTTATTACTTTTCATTTTCTGCTTGCACTTGAAGTAGTTTTGACACGTCTTAAAGATCGCTACTTCTACTTGTAATTGAGTTGAAATTCAAAGCGCTACCTCTAGTCCCAGTTGAGTAGTAAAGCCGTCCAAATTGGACCACCTCATCTGGTAACCGACGTATGATGTTGTGGATATCTTCAAGCTGGTAAATATTACTAGGGCGGGATCAATATAACTATGAACTAGCAATTCGGACTAGGAGACAAGAAGCCTTGTCTGATAACTTCACGCTAGTTATATCTACAACATTAATGTAACACAGGCCGAGGAAAACTTTATCCCAATGACACTGACAATATAAAAAGTTCGACACTACACATAAAGCGCGACTTACATATCGCTCGACGAATTAGGCTTGTCATACGGATCCAATTTACTCTCCATAACGTCGTTGAAGCTTGTGTTGCCCATCGACCTGGCGATCTAAACGCAACAGCTGCAACGCGAGCCCGGACAGGACAAACTCGACGCAAAACACTTACGAGCAGTTCCGAAGATCCCAATTCGTCCAAAGTTATCGACTGTATCCGCGATATATGCACGCCCATGTCCCGGTGTATGCCGCTGCACTCGATGCATATGAGAACGCCGAGGTTCGTGGACAGCCAGGTTGGGTCTGGAATTGAACACAGCAAAATATGATTGCATTGCCAATTACTCAACACAAACGGGTCGACAAAACCACCTAATTCTAGCGAAGTATTTCTACTTTTTTAAGAAGGTTTTGCCTCCCTGCACTACTTACTAAATTGATTACGGTTATAGACACTTCTACTTCTACTTCTACTTCAACAGGTTTTTAGGCAGAGCTACTTGTTTTTACACTTATGATTTCAAAGTAGTTTAGGGATAAGTTTGCACCACCTTTATGCGTCAAATCACCTCGTTACCTACCTACCGAACTCCTACCAGAGTAGCAACACTGACTAATTCTGCGACAACTTGGCATGCAAAAATCAACCTGTCGCTTGTTAGAAGTACCTGCCGCGCCGCAGTCACAGCACTTGTTGTTCCCCGGCAAGTTACGCACTTCGTCCAAAATCGATTTGGTCAGCTCTTTTAACCCGGAATTTTGCTCCTTGCTGACGCCCTCCTCGCCAAACACTCTGTTGAGAGCGTCCTCCTTGCTGTTGCTGATGACAGACACCCATCTAAACGAGAAGCTGGCCGTTTGAAATCTGCAGAAAATATCCGCCGATACACCGTCAAGCGTGATCAAACGAGAACTTTTCGGCAGGACATTACGTGTTCTGTAATAATGAGTGGGCAAGACACCGGCTTCCTACCAATGATTTCGATCAGATTTTTATGAAGACTCATTATTCGTATCATCCTGACCCCATATTACCCTTAGTTGGGTAACGGTATCTCGATAGGCGCGAGTAACATGAATTATAATGAGAATATAGATGTCGGACTGGAATTTCGGTATGAAATGTCACATTAAATTTTACAGTATTTGTATTTGTCATTACCAGCTCTACGTTAGAACTCGTGAGAAGGGCTGGGCAAAATCGAGTATTAAACTTCGAGTCGAGTGCAGTGTTCGAGTGCCAGATCCAGATATTAGGACAGTACCACAGTAATATTGACTGGAAATTTTACATATGTATTTTGTGTCAGCCGCGATGAATATGACGAGTAATGGAATATGTTCAGACTATTGCATATAGCTCATTGTGACCATGCTGCGACTCCATCACTACTTCACAGAAACGTCGTTTCCATGAACATCCGTTGCCCCGTGCAAGGTGTTTTGAATGGCTAGTTACGACCAATCGATGTTTGTTGGCTCCCGTGGCGGGAAGAAATATTCGAAACGATACTTTTCGTTGATAAAATAACTTGCGTGTAAGCGAGTTGCTCGGAAAAATTGTCACTGACCACTTGGATCAAATCTTTACAATCGATATTAGAAGCGTTCTACACAGTCCTATTCGTGAGCTTAGATGAGGTTAGGTTTGAAAAGGAAAAACACACACCACCACACCAGCAAAAATGAATATATTCCCAGCATTATGATAGAGACAATATGAGCTATAAGTTGGAAGATGAAATTATAAAGTTGTTTTCAATTCGACTTAGCATACAGCCACAAGTGAATTACTTACGATGACATCAATTTTAGGATATATTGGCTCATATCGAAATCCTCTGCACACTGATAGAGTATAATGAAAAATTTGACCTGTACACTCCGTACTATAACCAGTAACACTTACGCCACTGCTTCAGCCTCGTCGTCAGCCATGAATCGATATGTTCTGTTATCTGCACGTAAGGGGCATAAGATAAACAAACAGCGCAATGCGGGTAAATAAAGCAAACGTACGTGATACGAGATCGAAAATTCTCCTGTCTTCGGGAAACGGCTTGACTTGACTGGTGAGTAAATTGAGTTTCACCGGTGCCTTGTTCATCTGAAGAAAATAATTGCAGGTTTCAACCTTCGTCAGTCTGCAGGANACTCGCAGAGAAGGCGTATCTGATGTGGACAGAATGTAGACCTGAAGCCAACGCGTGTTCCAAGGAACTTGGCATTGGTCGGCTACCGTAGTAAAAATTGTTTTCCATACTTAGAAATTGGCGCGATATGTCATAACGGCCGCCTGCTATCGACAAAATACTTCGATATTTGTATACAGGGTTATGGGTTACTGGGTCAACTACTTTTTTAAAGATGGCATGTCATATGTAACTTGCCAATTTTATCCTGGTGTAGACTGGATAGACTAGGCTGTGCAGTATGTTACACTACAAATTTGAACTAACGGATAAATTATGGAATCTAGGCGATGTAGAATTGTACAATGCGAATGCATGCATCAAATATCTATACAAAGGCCTACATACAACCGTTGCAATGGCACAAGGGTCTTTTTGAGCATGGCCTAGTCGTATCAATATCCTCGCAGGCACAGCACTAAATCTGTGTTGCGATCGACATCAATTTGCTACACAGTAACTTCAGCAGTTTGTAACAGCCCGTTATGCTTTGATACTGATAAACTTTCTACGCATATAAATGGATGAGTCTAAATCTCAGCAACAGATGGCACAATTGACTACGATCAATACCAACAATGCCCAATGAGACATTTAGATATCTTAGAAGTCCCGTAGAGGATAATTAGTCATGGGGTTTAGCATCGATTATTCGAGTCCTTCAAGGTGGCTTCCAGGGGAAATATGGCAATGCTGTAGCTAATTTGGTGCTGACAATATGCAAACCAGACATCAGTATACAAATAGGTTATTCTACCCAGTTGGTAATAGCAAGAAAGGTTGACTGAGGATAATAAAAGCTACCTTTTCCAATCTACTGTTATTGTCACCGGAACCTGAAACATTATTTGTTCAATTCGAAACCATACTTTTAAGGGGCAAGCTGGCATCTCTGTGCATTTCGATAGATCAGCACTTAAGCGCTCTCTTTGTCCCGATTATTCGTAATTTCATGGGTGACTTCCCATTTTGTGATATGATCATTGATATACAACTGATGTGGGCAAACTGAGGCTCTTTCAGCCTATGATTGCGGAATGCACACGTGTTTCGCCAATTTGCTAGAGAGGTTTAACCTTATTATACATTGACTCGCTTTACTGCGTATTAACAATATATGTATTGTTTTTGTGTTGTTTCTTTCCTTATGGTTCAAGCAAGACTTGTAATATTTAGGTTAAGGTGGTACTACAGGGTTAAAAATTTGCAACTGAACTCTCGAATCGAGTTCACATAAACGTTTCACCACAACAATGGATGCCTGGTAATCAATCAATGATAAATCACAGGTCAAAATGATTTACGGGCCAGCAATGGTGAATACGCCTCTTCCATTTGTATTGTAAAGGCTAACAATAATTGCTGAGTTTGACCAAAAAAATATCGTTGAGATGAGTTGAAATCTTCCTTAAATTCTCATCATATCTCGAAGAAACTGCTTAGACGTCATATCAGCACGATTTCAAACACTTCGCCGTCCAGGTGGAGACGCACCGTATCACCACACAATAATAAACTTCATTCGATAGCCTACATTTCATCGTTACGTCAAAAATTCCTATTTTTGAATTTTTGTGTTGTGGCTCTTTTACAACCAAGATTTTTGATATGCGGCTCGCGAATGAAGCAGGTCTGCCCACCCCTGATATACAATGTTCCTTCCAATTCACTATCAGTAGCTGACAATTACCCCTGACGAGTGTCAGCCGAAAATATTCATAAGTTCATTTCAATATGAATATTAGGGCTGCCCAAAAAAAAATTCCTCAGATTTCACTGGCTATGTGATAAAATCGTTAGGTTGGTGAAAACAACGCTGCACGCCAACTTTGGCTCAATTCCAACCGGTAGAAGTGATTTTCTTGCAGTAGAAAGTTTTGAATTTATCATTAAAAAACAAAAAAAATTAAAATTTTTCTGTCGACCCTGTTAAATTGTTAGGCTATCGGTAGAGATGATGCACACCAAATTTGGCTCAATTCCAACCACTAGAAGCGAAAAATTTTCAATTCCATGATTTTATATTAAATAATTAAAGAGTTAGCCACCGTAAATACTATTTTATTCATATCCAAATTTTTCTACTGCAAGAAAATCGCTTCTACTGGTTGGAATTGAGCCGAAGTTGGCGTGCAGCGTTGTTTTCACCAACCTAACAATTTTATCACATAGCCAGTGCAATCTGAAGAAAAAGTTTTTCTTTGAACAGCCCTAATGAATATACTATTCGAGTTTCACGTCTTTGATCATATTTAGACGTTTTCAGCTCACCGCAACTATTATCTTCCCCCACGTGTGGAAAAGTAGCTCAATTTCATGCAACAGATCGAACGTGAAACCACTCACGTTATTATGCGATATCGTGAGGAACCCATCGCTAACAGTGCACTTCCGTTTCTGCCAAGCCTTCCGCAAGCCTTCGCTACGCTTCATCAGCGAGCCCACTTTCTCGTTGCCGTACTCCTTCAGGCCCTGCAGCTGGTGCAGGTTGTAGACCGCCGAGCCTGGCTTGGCCGGGGTCTGATCGCCGCCCACAGCCGAACGCAGGAGGTTACGCAGCTCGACAAGCTGGCGACGTTCTTCGTCTTGAGACTGTCGGATCTGAATACAAAGGTGGAAGATTGGTTAGGGTATCTATGCCGTGAGGACACGAATCAAGCTGCAATCGGAGCTATGTTGTGATCGAAGCCTTCCAGAGACGGTCAAAGCGGTCATTGTTAGTAGTCGAGCAGAAACAGAGGTATCATCGTAAATATATACTCAAGTTGAAGTAGAAGTGTGGATTGCCAAGGTTTGCCAAAAGAAAATGAAAACTCTCCAAACTATTGCTACTAATCCGTTCATTGTGTTTGTCCTCATCAGACAAGGTCAACATTGCTACAGTGCTCGGGTAGAGATAGAAGAAACACCATAAATTTCCATTCAGGTACAAGTAGATTAGCAATCTCCAATACAAGTGGTTTCAAAAAGTATCAGTTGTTGAGATGTCGCATGATTTTTATGTTTTTCAGAAGAGGCTGCTTTTCATATTGCAATGTGTGCCTTCGCAGCTAACTAACGCAAAAAGCATAATGACAGTTGACACATCAATTATCTGCGATTCTCAAAACTGCATTCGGTTACTGTGGTACAGGGCTATTTTGATCCATTCGCCGCTCTCCCTACAACTCCAAGTCCAGAATTTGATCTGAACCTCAATCGTGATATTGAACATGACGAGGGAGAATTATTTATTATCATTTCTCTCCACAATGGTAGGTCAGTCTGGTCATCTGGCGAATTTTCCCGGACTAGCGTCGACATTTCAAAGTCAAAACTAAAGCTTTGAAGTAAAAAAAACCTCACTGAGCAGTGAGCACCGTTGCACAAAATCTTCACATATTCATGCGTCTATTGATAACCAACAGGCAAATCTGTACTTGTACTTGCCTTAAATATAGATTCGAATAAATACAGACAGACATTTTCCCGGGATTCAACGTTTTTTAACAATGGTTAAGCTACGACAAAGCATTTCATTTCGGCCTTGTGCAGATTTAACATTGCAATGGCCATACAGTCAAATATTACACAAGAATAAAATAAATGCACCGTGTATAATCAATAATATCCAATATCGTGAAAGAATTTGGAATCGTGAGCAGATCATATGCACATGCCAATATGTCAATCATTCTTTCCAACCATTTGGGCACCAAGCGTAATCAAATTAAGATGCAGAGTCATGTGTTGCATCAAGCTGAACTCGACAGCATACCCTCTTGGCTTGGCGTCACATAATTTTTCAACCTCACAAGTAAAAAAAAATATGATTATGCATTCTTCATGCACATTGTGACATCACAAAATGCCGACTTAACACAGAATTATGTTCATTTTCAAAAGCACCCGATCTGGAGTAGCAAAGACAAAAACCCCAGCCTCAACGATGCAAGGCGCTAACTTACCGATTGCAGATTTGCTGATAACTCGGTGAAGTATTGTTTGAACTGTTCTGTGACACGGCAACCCTCGTTGAAGAACCTGCAATGAAAGATGAATAAATTGAGAAACAGGAAAAGAAACAGTGTTGGCATCGAACATCGCAACTTCAGAGGTCTCGTTTTGACCTGATACAACGAAAAGCAAATGTCAAGAGTAACATTCGAAGACGAAACAAGTCAAATATATCACGGCAGGCATTATCTCAAAGCTCGCAGAGCAAAGAAAGGATGCATGAAGTCAAATGGAGCAACCCATAGAAAAACCAGCGGGCTAAGAATATTACAGTACGAGAAGGAACGCTTGGCTTGCAATGTTAAAAAAATTTACAGCCATCAAAAATACGACCACGGCAGAAAGGTGGAATACGGCACGAAAAGTTGTGACCAAAAAGCTGGTGGAAACCATGTCAAAAGCCGCAAGAAAACGAATCAAGATAATCATTACAGAAAATCACAGAACCAAAGAAGATTTAAGACCACAATAAAGTATCGGAATGATACCGAGATCTCTAAGCGTAGAAGTCTATATTCACACGTTGAATCCGAGGCTATGATACGACCGTCGAGTAAAAGTAAGAAAAATATTCTCAAATCCAACGAGTTGCTGTACTACGTTATAAGATTTTTTCTTCATATAACCTGAAGAGTTCATCAAGATCTTGTGACATGATCAGGGTCATCATTAACACATCAAAGTGCAAGCAACCAGTGGCATTTGTAATAAGAGAAATAGCAACCAATCGAGTCTGGCTTAAACCCCAGATTAAAATGTTGCACCATGCAATACAGCATGCGAATATGTCCACTCTCTTGTCTGATACGAGTAAATGGAATACTATACTTCATATTCAGGTGTACAGATCCGGAGCAGGCCAGGGCTACAAGACAATGTGTCCACATCGCCAAGTAAAGATACAGATATCACTAAACGCCTCGAAAAGAGAATAGAAAAGTAGGAAGAGATCCATTTCCGTTCTAGTCCATGAAGAACTTCTTGGCGGTAGGCCTACAGGACTTCAACATACAATCGAATAGCACATTCCCACTGAAATGAGCCCCAATATTTTCAGCTGAAACTCGTCAGGGGTAATCGTCAGTAACTAGTAGAGAATTGGAAAGAACGTTGCATATCAAAGTACATTGTAGGCCTATATAGGCCCTATATCAACAATGTTCTTTACAATTGTCTACTAGTTGCTGACGATTACCCCTGACGAGCATCGACTGAAAATATTCGGGTTCCCTTCAATATGAGGATATTCACCTATATTAGTCCACTTGAAGATCTGAATCGAAAAAACTTCCTCCATCAAAAACAAGTCATTTACAGTACACGTACCTAACTAAAAACATTGGCTGAGATCAAGAAAACAACCAGTTTGCGACACCCCGACCACAACATCTACACTTGAATTTGAGTGTTGGCAATGCATCTTTACACTGGAGTCTTTTCATATTTCGTTCTATGTCCGAGCCAGGGTGAGATGAGCATTAGGGCTCTTCAAAAATGACTTTTTTCTCAAATCGTACTGGCTACTTGATAAAATTGTTAGGTTACCTAATTTAAGCCTACACACAAAATTTGGTTCAATTCCAGCCAGTAACCGCTTTGCTACAAGAGAAGAAAGTTTCTATTTATTATA
>ATSW01009204.1:0-19946 GCA_000444245.1 Botryllus schlosseri
GCGCTCGGGTCGTCATCTATGGGATTAGCAATTACGTTGCCGTTTCATGCTATGAAGCGACAACAAATCTGCGACTGTAGCATTACTCGACCGTGAATCACGTGATGCGCATCTATCCGTAGGTTAGTTATCTATAGTTACACCATTAGGCGCATCTAAGATTTATGAAAATCCACTCACGATTTCATTCTTTTCCTAAGATCTTCACAAGTAGCAATCGCGGTGGTGCTATGGCAACACTTCGCAACATCTGAATAAATACTACAAGCTTTTTCACTGTTCTTCAGCAACAGATACCACTTTGATCAGCGGCGGCGAATGTGTATGATGTCACTATAGTTCTGTGTACTCTTCATTGAGGGTCAACAATGTTTCATTCGTGACACGTATATGTAGTAGCCATTTTGAAACGTCACCAGCTTAATTTGGTATGCTGATCCGCTCAATTACGCGAACTATATATGACTAGGGAGATTTTTTTTAACCTAAAACACGGAAGATTTTTACGTAAAAAATCAAAATTTTGACTTTTTTACCTTCAAAAACTTCATTTTCACAAAATTTGTGCCCTCATGTATGTAAATTATATGTTCTCACACACAATGTTATAATTGTACTACTTCTCTTCACTTCTGGTTTGAACTGTCTGCCCTTACGAAGTAGTTGATCCTGAAAAAACTTTTCTGACTTGAAAGCTAACAAATATCTCAATGAAAAAATTTTACTTTAACGAAATCCGGATCTATGAAGAATTCCAGTAGGTACATCACGCATTATAGTAGAAATAATTAAAATTTGTTGTGGTACAACGAAAGATACTTTCCCACATTCTCGGGTAGAAAGTGTCGGTCTTACGAAGTAACTTGCCATGAATGAAGAAAGAACGTTTTACAGCAGCAGTTGTTGGTTGGCAACATTTAAGTTGTGCGTAGACCGCAGGTGACACACGGTGTTGCTTCATCCTGACAATGTTGTCTACATCACAATTTTTTGTCATGCGCTTTTTGATATTAAGACCAATGCCCACGCCGTCTTGCTTCAGTTAAGATATTGCGGTATGTTGAGCATAACATCATGTTAACCGATTTGTTTCATTTGACCGTTTATGATTCACATTGAGCAGTTAATGTGCCGTCTACAACAGTACACCATTTAAGTAGGCATGGTGGCATCCATTGAATTGAATGAGCCAGGTGAATGTTCTGACCGTAGCTACTGATCCCTCGAGTACGCTTCCAAATTTCCATCAGTCAAGGTGGAACCTTACATCATTATATGATGGAACGGGTAACGGGCTGACGTTAGTATCTACAATATGCGATTAGCGGTGTATCATCCTCTGGTCATTGCCATAAGAGATTCATACTTATAGCGAACATCATTCCATGCTAAGAGCTCCCCGACGTTTGGAAATGCATGTGTTGATACCATATGGTGTTATAGTATGGGTTTGTATGAATTGATCACAAAATAATGGGAATTCGTGTCAGAAACCATACAGTTTTTGTCCGAATTTCATGAGTCCCGTTTATGTTGAATGGTCCAATTTCCTAACATTATGCGTTCCCACCAGAAGATGAAAATATTACAAAAATGTGTAATATATATATGTGATACCAACTAAATCACTAGTATTGTAGACTATGATGCTCCCAGAAATTAAAATAATCCGCTCCCATCCATCGTGCATGGTCCCACAGTCGCTGCATTCGATGTTTAGTTTTAAACTTGTACGTTCCAGTCCTATATACAATCCCACGAATACGGCGATTAGTTGAAGGATGGATTGAACAAAATAAATTCGCCTTCAGAATCCAAAGTCGCCGTCCCTGGTATCAACGTGGCGGATGATGGAAGCAGTGAGGCAACTTTCCCGGAAAGAAACTCACTACATATCAAGAAAGAATTGATCCCACCATCAATTTGCACGGCGTGCAACGAAGAGATTCTCGATAAATACTACATGAAAGTCGACGGCCGTTGCTGGCATGAAAGTAAGCGTAAAATATTGAACAATAGTTCTTGAACTGAGTTATGGATATGTTTTTCTAAATCTCCTATGTAGTTACGTGGCGCCAAATGTAGCTATGATGTCGGCCTTGCTCTTTTTTCATTTTTCCGTCGTGTAATTATAATCGAAGCATCGATATGCCTATTTTAGCTCTTGGCACTGACTTGAAATTTACAATCAACTGTGGGTTGTGAATTTGTGATACTTGCACAGTGCACACCTGCTATTTGTTAGGCCTTTGTCCATATAAATTTCTAATTATTCCTGATATTAGACGATGTGTATTTAGAATGCGTTCATTGTACCGGTTGTGAACAGACCTTCAAAGAATCTTGTTTCTCCAAAAACTCAAAACTGTACTGCAAAGAATGCTATCAACGGTGAGTTTTCGACATTTCGATCCGATATTCTCGACCAATACTCGTCGCCGAGAGGCGAAGATTGCATGCTTGCGTACGTGTTACTTTTCTTGTGGCATATGAATCACAATTGATGTTTCGGATGGCATATAGTTTGCACCCTTCGTTTTTGGGTATGTTTGGAATTTCCAGTTGGTAATGCTGCATACCACAGCGTAAAATGATTTTGCTTCCTTATGAAGTATAAAGGCAGAATATTCTACCGGTGAACTTACCGTTCATGTCTGACGGCTGTAATGGACTTCTCCGAACCTCCTACAACCGTATTTTAGCGAGACAAGCTACGTGCTTCCGCCAATGTATTTCTTCATTCGAATGTTTCGCGGAAGCGATATATACTTGACATCAAAGAGGAGTCACAAATGAATTGGTTGCCAGGCAAAATAATTCATTGCCGTTGTGCATTTCTAGTATTTACATATTAACTCGAACAAATACCGCGAGGAATTCGGTATTTGCGCTGTGTGATTCCGCTACGCTTTTCTATTTCGGGTACTTGATTTATTCGTAGGATTATATCGAGACTTTGTTGCCTACAATTGCCTTGGCATGAGTTATCGTTCTATCTAGTGCGTCCACATCATCAAACCTTTTCCAAGTAAAATGGTACAGTCGCTGGGAGCTCTGGTACACGTTGGATGATCAAGCCTTATTTTGTAAGCTGATTTAGTGAGTCAAGACATGACAGTACNATTGTTCGGCTTATTACACCTTCGGGTCATTTGAGTAGATTTTCGCGCCATGTATTGATGAGGGATATCCAATTTATTTCTCTCGGTGTACTAACAATCACAATATCATCGCGTCATTGTAGTGATCACGTAAAAATGTACCGGAATGGTTATGAACTTGAGTAATATTACGTGTAATGTATGTCCTATATGTGTATTGGAAAGCGCCCATCTCAACAAATGGAGTATGATGTCAAGTATCCTCGGGTATACAGTACGAAGATATTTCCAAATCACAGTGAACAGATTGCGTACTTGAAGGCATTACAAATGGTAGACGATCACACATTCCCCGTGCGTAATAGTGTAAATTGTCTATAGGCTTTCCCACAATGCTTTAAGCTATTTAAGTATACGTCTATGTAAAGTCGATTTAAAGAATCTTCATCCCTGCCACATCTGGAATACTTTCCCTGTGACCTTGGCATTTTGCTATAGTAATCCCTGTTTTGTTTACCTACAATCAGAAGAAACCGCAACCGAAGTGCATGACGATGCACTCGGTGAAATATAACCCACTATGGTTATCAAGAAACACCATACCACCCTGGTCGTAGGGTTGATTTGGTCTTGGCGTTTTCGAATTTCTGGCCTTGAAATTGACCTCTGTGGTAGTACGAGCAGTTGAATACTTTGAGAAAGTGTTCGGTTGCAGGTCGCCGTCGCTATTGTTTGATACCGCCGTAACGTGTAACGTGCTGTAAGATACACGATCCGCGAATTTTCCCAAAATAGNGCAAGCTCAATGCATGCCGAGATTAATCGCTACCCACACAGGTAATGTCAAGGTCATGTTTACCCTGTATGCGTAGTCTAAGCCTGACTTTCCCACAGGGTATTTTTGTGGCGTGGGTTGTTAACTCAGAGCTTACTATAGATGCCATGCACGTGGTAGCATAGGAACGGAATGCGATATATGAATTGCAAACATATCTGTTCGGACTACAAAATATTATGCGAAAATGTATACAGCAATATACTATATATTAAAAGAATGTGATAATTGACCGAGTACAGTACATTAGTACAATATCAACGAATAGTTTTACCCACGTGACCGCTTCTCAACTTCGTTTCCTGCCAAGCTCTACCGAAATATGCGTAATAGCATGCCTCTGACATTCGCCCCGGTCTCACATATGCATTAAAATGCGATATGATTATATGCTTCTATTTTATACCACAAAACATTAATGTAATTATACGGTCCGCTGCGTAATAATAGTATAGCATGTGATGAAATCAGTGGCTTGTCACTATTTCGATTTTGGAGATCATTTGTTACGAAAGCGTAAGACTTAGATAGAGTTAATTCATCAAGTATTTCATTGCTGTATTTTTAACTTGCTTTTGGTATACTTTTAAACAAATGCGCATTTATACAGCATCCAACACGGTGTCAGAGTTCAGCAGGTGTCGAAACGCGCAATTCAGCAACATAAACTTCAGAATATCGAAAGATTATATTTTCTCTCTGATTCTCACCCCGCGGGACCTTCTCCATCCGTCCGAGCCACTAGAGACCGGTATCGATAAGATGTTGAATAGCTTGATCATCGCCTTCTTGCGATGTCGTTAATGACGTGATGTGGCTCATTGCCATTCCTGTCTCGTGAGATATCAAATCACTTGTAACCGCGGTGCATGGAACATCGCGTTTGTATCGGTTAGACTGCGTAGTTGTAGTGTCTTGGCTATCAACTAAAGTCAAAATACCTTCAAGTATCTTGGAAATTGACTATACCAGAGTACCAAGAGATATTCGCACATTCCACAAGGTGTTCTATGTCATAATTATAGTATACTACTTTTTGTGTGAAATTTCAAGTCACGCATATACGCAAGTGTCCTGCAAACAACTATCTAATCAAACCTAGAAAATCATATTGCAGAAAACATTACATCCCAACTATAGCCTATGTCCTCATGAAAATTTGTACAGTTTGCAAACATTGGAAATCTAGTTACCTGCTGAAATCCCTAATGCTTATCACCAGGGCGATATTTTACTGATATGTCAAAATAAGTCGAAATTGTAGCCTTATAGGTCAACGAATTGCCAAGATAGTTTACAAAGTCAAAATTTATTTGCAACCTGCATTTCGTTTGTATCGTAGATGTTTACACTGGTGGCGAACTTGTCATTTGACACGTGACATCTTGAAGCCTACTTTATAGGCCTACCGTTGTAGACGGCCCGTTATCTGCTCATGGTCAAATGAAACATGCTGACATGGTGTTAGGAGACATGGACATGGAGCAACGTACCGCAATATCCTAACTGAAGCAAGACTGCGTAGGCATTGGTTCTTATATCATGATGAAAAATCATAATGTAGACAACATTGTCAGAATGAAGCAACACGGTGAGTCACCAGCAGTGTACGCACAACTTCAGTGTTGCCAGCCAACAACTGCTGCTATAGAACGTTATTTCTCCATTCTTGTCAAGGTACTTAGTAAGGACAGACACTTTCTACCCGAAAATGTAGGAAAGCATCATTCGTTGTACTACAACAAATTCTAATTATTTCTACCATAATGCGTGATGTAACGACTGGAAATCTTCATAGGTCCAGATTTCGAAAAATAAAGTTTTTTTCATGTAAAAATTTGTGAGTTTTTCAGCCAAACTAGTTTTGTTAGGCTAAACTACTTCGTAAGGACAAACAGTTTCAACCAGAAATGAAGATAACTAGTAAAATTCTGACATTAAGTGGGAAACACATAATTGATATACATGAGGTCAAAATTTGGTCAAAATTAAGTTTTGTAAGGTCATAAAAGTCAAAATTTTGATTTTGAAGGTCAAAACTTTCTTTTTTTTAGGTCAAGAACAAATCGCCCTATTTATCACATATGATTGAACGCCATAGCGTAGCCATGTGCTCCGGAATAAAAATATTTTTCGTTTAGTAACATTCATTCCATGGACAAGTCCCGCAGTAGTAGTAATATTGTATTATTGACTGTGATCAAACCAAAACTAATATGACGTTGTTGCCGGGTCAAACTTGTTGAACCTGAGAGTCAATACTTCAGACAAGCAAATTAGGACCATGGAGGTTTCGGATTTTCATCGGTTTTGCAGCGCAATATTTCTTCATTATATAGGTGCAATTAGATTGGTTTCAGTTTTAGCAAATATTTCCCCGCTGTTTTCCATCAAATTCAACACCGTGTCGCGATTTCCGACCGATAAAACTTGGAAACCCAATTTTCCGGTCGCCACCTAACGAACTTGCAAAGGTGATTATAACGTGTAAACAGATTAAGGCGTCACAACGAAATTCGATTTAGATGTCGAATTTGAGTAGTGCCGATGAGAAGTGCAGACGGGTATCAAAGTCATAGTGATATTACAACAGTACTGACTCTGNAAATAATTGAAATAGCGCGTAGTGAAATTTAGTAGCATAACGTACGACATCATGTGTCGAGTGTACGTGTACACTCCTCGTTTCACGAAAGAGTGGATGGAAACGTGAGTCTTTAGTTTATTAATTTCGAAATATTTCCAAATCGATATTTGCCTATGGTTCAGGGGTCGGAGACCTTTTTTGTACGAGGAGCCATATTGGTCCTATTTTTACATTTTAACTCCCAAAGAGCCATACATGTCAATCAACTGTTACGTCACAATTGAAAATTCACACTTATTCGAACTCACTACATGGGATTCGTCGTACGGAACCACATTTTCTCTGTAAAAACTCCTACCATTCATGCTGGTTGGCTTATCTAAGTATGCGAAACTTGATTTACGAGAACGTAGGTTTGTCGTGATGCTCCTGCGAGAACCCATGATCACATGCGTAGGTGGAGCCAAACATGGTCAATACAGCAGTATAAGTGCCTACCCACTCTAGGCTGTGATATATCAGTGACGTCGGGTCAGTGGAGGCAAGTGTGGCGGTACCTCGTCTGTCGTCAGGATGAGTGAATGAAAATTGTGAAACCTTCAATCACAATTGGTATTTTTCATCGATGTTCATGAATGACAAGATATTGTACATTTCCCCCCTCAAATCACACAATTTACATATTTATGTTTCGAAAATGAAGCGCGAATCGAGAGGTGAAGCACAGATGGACCAAGCGTCATCATCGATAACGTAATTCATCGTAAATAGCTTGGAATTTAATGTNGGCTATCTGATATTAATCGAATGTTACTGTAACGATTCCGAAAATCTAAATACTGATCGACTTCTCAATTCTCAAAGTATTCGGCGGTAACATATAACGTTGCGCTACACGCCTACATTATATCGCCGGTACTACAGAGCTATTTACCAATCAAGAACNTGGATAGTTATGACTTCGTTTGTAACGTCCACGGCAGTTCATTTCGCAGCGTACGCAGATCAGGANGACAGTGTGTATTTGATAACTTCGTTGTCACATGGTTGTCGCCATGTCTGCTATTCTCTTTGATCAATCAACGTATCGTGCAATCCAAGATTTCGAGTCGGGTACATCAAATTCGCGAGGGATATAGGTCGACGGCGCGACAGTAACTTAAATTTGAGGATTTTGAAAGGAGGGGGTCCGAGCCCCTAAACCAGTAAACCTGAGAACGGCATTGGCATTGTGTTTACCTCTCAAAGACATGTTTGTACTGCCTCGAGAAATGTGATGAAAATTTACTAACAAGTTGCTGCAATGTTTATCAATTCTGTACAAAAATAAATATTTGGCAAAGAGCCATATCTTGCACCCAAAAGAGCCATATATGGCTCGCGAGCGATAGGTTCCCGAACACTGCATAGTTGGAAAGCAGTANTTCGAAACTATNTCATCCTTTGGATGCCATTTTAAGCAGCAGAAATATCACATGTATTCCGCTCGGAGGTTTCACAATTTAACGTCTCTTCTGCGGCATCAACAGCTATGAAATACATGCCCAAACTGTACTGTAAGTAGATTCCGAACCTGCGAATGTTGAAGTTGTCCAGTCAATGTTATTATCAGGTTGGTTGATTGCTCATATAGTATGTCAATGGATTCCAACTAAAACCCGAAACAGCAGATTGAAGCTCGAACTATTAATTTGAGTCACTTCTGTCACGTTGCGTCTTCTGATCTTTTAGATGGACGTGCGGCTTACTCTGATGACTATTCATGATATATTATTATTTATCACATACATATATAATGCTCTTGCTGCACAATCTTATNTACAAATTGAAACTTCCAACAATGTTGTATATGTATAGTTAGGTGGTACAGATTCTGGTGATTNAGTTTCGCGAATTTCAGTCATATCTCAAAAAATTTGAAAAATGGGTGGTACGATCAGACCACGCCTGATATGTGAATGAGGTGAAATGTTTACTTCCACAGACTTGAGCGTTATGGCTCCTTGTATTTGTCTGCCGTGTCACAGCAAGAACAACACGTCCTGCATATAATCCACTTCACGTTAAATCCCTTCTCCGACAATCGACAGAGAAAGTTTGCTATCCCCAGGTTGAGCGCGAGTCAAACAAATCGATCTTTATTGCTGCGACGTCAAAGAGTAAGGATTATCCTGACTTAGGCAGTAAGAAGTTGAGTGTTCGGCGAGGCACGTTTACTCTTCAACGTGATCAGGGCTATTCGATTTCTAAATAGAGATCCCGGTGTCGGATGGCAGCAGACGATTTTCCCATACGTCTCTGGATATCCGCATGCATGACTGCTTCTAACGACGAAGTTTGTAGGTTTTATCATGTTTGGTTCTGTACAAAGTTTGCCACTGTACAGTGTACATACATAAGTTCGACACCTCACTGCGGACGCAGCACATGCGATTTGAAATGATTGTGAACCTCTGCGGATGTACCTGTGTCTCACTCTCAAGGAAATTGTATCATCTATATGCCTGACTTAAAATGCACGCATTTAACTGCCTCGTTGTGAACATAATAAAAAGGAGGTGAAAAAATATTAGTCATGACCTATCGCTATTATCATTTATGAGTCTGCTAATGCATTAAGTATACGCGTGACCGCAGAGTCTAGATACGTATCAGTTTTTCGACATGTGCGCGTACGCTTTTGAGCGTGCGATCTCTAATCTTCGGAAGTACAAAAGATCTTTCCCATGACACTCCGTCGTGCGGTCGGTCGTTCCTGGCGATTTTATGTTGACATCTCATGTCTAAAAGCATTACAAAAAGCATTTCGTTTAGTGATATCATGTATTATGTATCCGGGCACATTTAAACAAATTGGAGAACATAAACTAAATGCGCGAATATCAATTTGCGCGTTGGATACGTTAGTTCATGAATGATTGAAACAGAAATACATCGTCGAAGCGTAGTCACAGGACTATACAGCGCGCGGCATTCTCATGCATGCTTTGAATGGCTGTGCGTTGAACTAAAGTGAACTTGTGACCTTCCGTGACCAATTCGAAAGAAATAGAATATAGCAGCGGTGGTTTCGGGGCCAGCACCATTCCAATGGGCATTTAGAAAGTCATATGTCCTAACAATTTCATCGGAATCCAATTTCGATTCTGTTGAAATCTTACTTGATTCAAGTAAACGAAAACGTTATAAAATGATTCATTGCTCCGAACATATGAAGAGCAGTGTTATAGGCCTACGTGAGCAGATAATTTTCAGCTTTTCTAAATTAGAATAGAATTAGAATTATAGCTATAGGCCTACTGTTTTTGTTTCTCAATTAGTCTCGGATTAAAATTACAAAACTCATGACAGAGCTTTAAAAATTTCACAAATTAGATCGGTATTATATTACCGACATTTCGCTCTATTATTCTAATTATAGTTACCCAAGTCTGCACTTGTGCTATATAGTGCATATGAGGCCGAAAATATATAGTTATGCTACGCTGAAGTCGTAGCCTGTTGTTCAGGTTCTGTGTAGCTATATAGAAGCAATGGAAATGAGAATTGAATGAACGAGTTCGAATCAGCTTCAGCGTCATTTATGCATATCGGATTCTGTACATCCTTTTATCAACTCAACACGCGGCAGTCCCGGTGGTATCCGTCGCCCATGGATAATCACGTGTTAAATTGGGTATGATCCCATCATTATATTGCATCATACACGCGCCGATGGCAACGGACCTCAGCGTACGAACCGCCTTCCGAAAACCCTACTTTTTGGAAGATCAAAAGGCGCCACTCATTGCCCTTACGCTTTTCGCCTATAATTCTCCGTGAGGGGTTCTAATAGGATTCCGAAGCAACGGTTGCGGGTAATGACGATAATGATTGCTATTTTGTGTTCCTTTCATATTGACTCTGTGTTCAGTATATAATTTCAAAAATATTCATTTACCGAAAGGAAAAAAAGGCGGGATTATACCTTGTTGAGGAGTTGGTGGTCTCGACAAAAATGTGTTGTTGCTGCGCATATCAATTGTGTAAATAGCAAATATATCTCTACACAAAATGATCCTAAAGTGTGTATTGACCAGATTATTCTTTCAAGCCTCTTGTCGATTAAGTAATGATTTTGAATGTTCGCACAGTCTATATGTCACTACTGGTAATAGTGTAGACACCGTGCTCTATGGTTAAAAGTGAACGNAAATTCTTCTCGCAATGACGTGAGGTGACATGTACTGAGGAAACTCCGTGATGGTTGTCATAACCTCTTGCTATAATAGTCCAAGCTGTTTATACGATGGATACCACTCTCATACGCCTCTGTTCAGAGAGTTTTGTGGCTGGTAACGCCCTCGCTGCAACATATCAGCTTATCGACATCATTAAACGTCATCGGTAACGCTCTGTTGAACTCGAAGATAACACAGAACATCGTAGCCCTTCAAAGAGCGACTCGATTGCACCTGCTATTGATGTTAGGCATTTAATAGTCGTTTTACATAACAAGTCAACCAATACTACCTCTCAGTTTGATATGTGATATCCTTAAGATCTCATTTACCAGATTTTGTGTTGTAATTGACGTGGTAAAATATGGGAGCCGTTAACACTTACTTCAAAGACGACTGTCATGATGCCAACATTTTCGTATGGATAGTTGCAGGACATCATAAATCGAGTTCAAACGAAAGATGACACATTTGCCTGACACAAATCTTTTGAGACTACAAGGCATTACCTTATATCCAGTCGACATGGACTAGAAACTATACAAAAGACTCGGCCTTAGTTACAGGATTTAGACGGATTTCAAGCGGTTTTCTCGTAAGACTTTAACTGCGGGCGGTTGAATATAAATAATATGTTCTGAAGCCAAATTGGCCCAAATAGGGTGTAGTATGCAGTCATATACAAATTGTTTCTTTTGCCAGCTTATACCGCCCAATTACAGGATGTAAGCTCTGCCTGTACTGCCTAGAGCTAGCGGCCAGCTGCTTTGATCAAGAGAACATTACAACGGTTAAACTGTTGAAGGTATAGTTTGAATTCTTGCGCGATTTGAAGCCATCATGTATTCGTATATGGCACTCACGTCAAAATAGGATCATCTATACATGGTGCTCTTCGCCACTAATGGATGCGATTTAACGCGGCGGTACAAAAGACCAATTCCCACAGGATGAATTTCAACAGTAAACAGCATTTGAGGTTGATCGATAAAATGTTATATGTCGGTCAGATTATATTTCATTTTTCAGCACCAACGTCGTCGGGTTGTTGTTTGTGGTATTCATGATGTTCATCGAGAGCAATGGTCATTTACACCAAGCCGATATTCTTTATTATGATTCCGTAGCTGCCGGCTTGTAGCACGGCCCACTTCTAGGCTTTTTATGACACCACTTACGCGGATCAGATGGCGTGGAAGAGGACAGATAAACCTCCAACTCTCGGGAATGGATTCTGGAGTCGACCTCGATCAGACTCGAACGCTCAACCTATTGCTGCCGGGCCGGCGTCTTAGAAAAGTCTAGAAGCGGACCGTGCTACAAGTCAGTAGATACGGAAATAGAATACCGAATATCGGCTTGGTGACCAATGTATACTACATTGTATAGTCGAAACACCATAAATACCCTCTGGAAACAAACAATATCAAGTAGAACAACGATCAGTGATCACAGGTCGTTGATGCACACTGCACAGTGCGCACATTGTGCTATAATATACCATTGCATCCACACGCCGGGTGTTAATTATAACTTGCGCTGGCTGAATTTCCATTATCCGGAGTGATCAACCGTTCATTATTATTGACGCGAGTCACGTATAGATACAACTCTACATTCTCCTGTCGAATCTGGGACGGCTACGCCGCTACAGCGATCGCCATTTTACTGGCAGTGTAAGTTATAGTCAAAATGTGGGGTGCGTGGGTTCCAAGTTTATAACTTGCATCGCCGCATTAGCACTCGTTGATAGACACTGTAGTGGGTTTCTAGTGGCACCATGGCTGGGCGTTGGTTGATGCAGTTGCATTGTTAAAATCCTACTATGACAGGAAACCGGATTATGTTTCTGATGCCGAATAAAACATGCGAATGGTCTTATACTGTAAACGAAAATCCAGTATTTTGCCGATTTTCACCCTAGAGTAGGGTAAATCGCGTAAACTACATTTTCAGGTACACAATTGTGCTTTCAGACCCGTCCAACTGGTGAAAATTAGTAAAATACGTCAACTGTTATGGAGATATATCTCAGGGCTGTAGTAAGGGTTGTGTTTCCGTTTACCGTCCCAAGAAATCCCAGAAATGCCGTACACGTATAGCCAGAACCCACTACACTCCGTGATATATCGCCAAAAGGCTTGGTCCATTTGACTTATTTCAACTCATAGGAAGGGTGTTCAAGCACCACGCTATGGTGGAAATATGATATATACACCTATTATTTTCACCTATAGATTCACTGTGAACCGTTTAAATTCTGTAGTGACAAGTTGTGCAACGGAATGCTATATTGTTGTATGGAGTTGTACGGATCTGCATAGATGCGAAAAAATAAAATGCGGTCGAAGTGTGAGAATCTGAACATCAATACACTTTTGCTAACGCCTCCATGAGAAGCGAAACAGGAAATAGGTGTATATAACCTATTCTTTCGCTCCGCTCGAAGTCTATCCAGTGAGAAAGTTCAAAATTTTGAAATTTAAGTGAATCCCCTGCTTGCATTGTGCGCCATGGATTCTGGTTTTGTCAATCTTACTGCATGCTATCGGTACGCGGATCTGCCGAACAGGCTTTGTAGTATCAGTTTTAAAGTGCTCGTTTCCTATCAGCAGGCAGCCGTGTGATGCGTAATCTGCATTTCGCGATGTGCAGGACATAAAAATAGATGTCATTGATTTTTGGGATGTGTCATTCGATTCGCGAGAGTGTGGGTACGGTTCCCCAAATCATATGGGAATTTTCAGACATACACCACACTTTCTGAGAATATAGCCCTGTTGTGCGTGTATGCATGATATCTACTTCTGGCGTATGCCATTCTGTAGCATTTGCTGCTTTTTATTATTTTCCGTCAGTTGAATATCATGGCGTGTCTGTTCAGATCTATAATAAATTCGCCGTGAAAAANTCCTAAAATTATGCCTTCATCCGGAATGTACGGTCGTGAACAATTAGCGATTCGTGGAAACAAATTTTTGCCCGAAATAAAAGTTAACGACTACCCACAGCGTGGATTTGATGTATGCGGTCAAATTTCAGTTCGCATTCTCTATATTTATCTTTCGATTTCCAATGGATTAGAAATGTCCGCCCAACACATACACGCGGTGGGCGTTACTAGAAGGCAAAATGGGTGTCGACGCGCAGCCTGTTCTAGGAGATAATCTGTCCTTTCGCTTACCTTCTTATGATACCGTGGCTGACGTTCAATTAGCACAGCGCTGCAAATAAAGTTAGCAAACACTTAAATCCCGGAATGTCTGCCGGGATTTGCTCACTAACTCGTAAATGGCGAAGCATTTAATGGGAAAACCGTAAAATTTTACAATGTTGAAATTTTTATTGCCGTCCTTCCTCGCACAGAACACACACTGCGTTTGATAGACGGCCACTGCATTACTGCTGGTTTTATCGGAGTAAACTACCACTTCTGAAACACGTTCAATGCGTTTGTCAATGGTGTTAAAACATTTTACGACTGACCATCATCGTACATTTTTACTATAGCTCTGTGCTCGATTTGCAATTTGCATATCATTGGGATATAGGATGCGCAAGATAACAGGTTTTCTCGCTTTCTCTGACGACATATCTGTCACTTTGGAATTCAGAGATTTCGAATTCTGTGTCCTGTATATATGATGAGTGGTCTTTGCGGATCATTAATCGGTTTCCGACATTGCAGATGGAAGTTGATGTGTACTGAATACTTGGTCTAGCATTCCTGTATCATTGCAATCCGCGAATTGACATATAGGTCACATAATTTGTCAAGTATGTATCTTATGTTCTCATTACGGAACTATCTGGTCCTTTTGTGGTAGCTTACATATCGGCATCCGTTTCAACCGCACCTAAGAAGGAAGTATTTTGCACGGTTTCGAATAAATTGCTAGCAAAAGTGACGCTTCGCATAACGCGACCTGTGCTCTATCCAATCATCCCGTAACGTTGCATTGAGGGCGGTATGACATTCATTATAGTGGAGAGTTGGCACTGAATAGGTGGACAAGAAATGACTCGCGATTGATGCATATAGGATTTCCGAAATGGCCGTAACTGCATCAACGCTTTGTTTTACGTAGCCACAGACGACTATTACAGAAAACCATCAGGTAAAATGTACTCCATTCATGTACCGTAAATATTACCACCTGGGTTAGATTCTATGATAATGTCAATGCAGTGTCTTGTTGGTTGATGGCGAATAGTAACACATGTACCTCACTGCTATCGCCAGACTGTTTGAACGCGTCCGAAAGAAACTAGTCGCACGACACTCTATTCGAATAGCGGGGATGCCTGATTGTATAATGGACATAAAATTATGCCTAACATAAATATATGCGCAAACGGGTTACGGCTGCACTTTACAATGTTTTCCTTTCCATTTTAACTGCAGGGTAAACGAAGGACATGTATTTTACTGCTGCGCACTCGCGCAGTTATTGTATTTACTTTCTTGTGCAAACTTTGCTGTAGCGATTGCGACGGAACATAATAGAATGAACAAAGGAACGAGTAGATTTGATGAAGTGCGAAAAAAATGGGTTTCAATTTTACCTACCCACAATATACAGTGACGAAAAAATGAAAAAGTAAAAATCAAGAAAAAACTACAAAATAAACTATAATACTCAATACTGCGATAGTGAATTCACCAACTTTTGCTGGTTTCTGGTTGAACTGGATTGCAGTATGGCGGATATAGGTCATATAGATTATAAAGTGTCGGCACAATCTACGCAGCCTGACGATATATAGGTCTAAGTTGCTGCGGCCATGGTAAAACTGTGGCGTAAATATATTATTGATATACAATGTTCCTTCCAATTCTCTACTAGCTGACGATTAACCCTGAGTAATATCAGCCGAAAATATTAGGATTTATTAAATATAAATATACTTTTTCATTAAAGGTATACTGTTGTAATTCTTTGGTATATTTTTGTTGGGCTCGTAATTGTCAATTGAAACGACTTCAAATTCCAGTAACAATTTATTCTTGATGTAATTAATCTACCTGTTCTTCCAGGATACGCCGGCATCCTTATCAATATATTTTCTCGTAAAAAGCCGTTGTTTGCATACGATTAACTAACAATAAGAAAATATCGCGCGCAAACGTGACGGGTTGAAAATTCCCGTGGTTTACCATCTGTTACAGCATAACGTTAAAGTTTGTGACGTCACGGATGCCAGGTGTTCAACTGTTCGTGTATCGTGTCTATGAAAACATGAGGATAAAAACAGTCGCAAGTTTAAACAGTGCCATCTTGGCTGAAGTATCAGAATGTAGACACTATCGTGCATAAGATGCTACGAATCGATATGTCTACTTAACATCACCGGACGGCGTATTCTTTGGCTGTATTGTTGAACTAACGAAGGTGCTAAGAAGGCTTGGTATAAGTTGAAACGGGCCGACATTGATCATTCGTTCTCGGACATATTTATCCCGGTGACTATTCCAGCCGTTTGGCCCCGTTTCAACCGGTGCGTTAATTCGCTTTAGTTCGGATTTCGAAACCGTGTCAGCCCATCAATTTAAACTATGAAATTCAATAGAAATTCGACTGCTGAGATTTAGGTCTTCGCGGTATGTTCTGTCTTCTCTATTGATATATTCTATCGCGATTTCAAGTTATCGATTGTGTTGTTGAGGTTGCGTTTAAAACGAATCGCGTTTTAAAATACACCTGTTTCAGACATGCTTCAAGCAATGTTTTAAACAAAGGCCTTCAAATACATTGAATGCTTTTTAAATATATTGCGTAATTATATCGTAATGCCCTATTATTTTCGAAAGCCATGTATCATGATCGTGACGCTTACTCGTACTATAGATATGATAGTGGTAAACGTTATGAAACACGTACCCAGTAGAATACGTTTTAAACAAGACCCCTGTCTTAAACATTTGCGTTTTTAATGTATTTCATTTTACCCAACACCTAATCAGGCTATTGCATTCCGGGTGATATTTTCCGCTTTTCCCAGTGGCATATACGAGGTTTCACTTATTAATGAGTTGTGTTATACCCGCAGAATTCAGTTTTGCTGTTACCGATGTCAGCAGACGATATCGGGTGATGAATACGTCATGCGTGTCGGGAAGGACTCGTATCACGTCAACTGCTTTCTCTGCGACTACTGTAATCAACCTTTGCAGGTAAGGCAATATCGGCCGTTCACCGGCCACATATACGTATACCCCTTCATACCTTATTGCTATGAAACCCAGTAACGTGAATAAACCTAACAGTCACTTTCTTCACGTTCACATCTTACCTAACACTTTCTTAACGCTACATCTGTGGTTCTCAACTGGCGAACCAATACGGTAAGCTGCAAGCTTTCGGCGAACCATCATTTTTCGCCTAGTCTCAGACACAAAGATCTACCACATTATACGGCAATTACATTACCATAGAACACTGGTACGTGAAATAAACTGAACATCAACAACAGTGTTGGGAACAATACCATCAAAGGTCATTATCACACAAATAAAAAAATATAATATTTACAGCAAATCAGCCTGACTCCTACTTGTATGAGTCGGTTGTGTGTGTTGGCTTCCAGCAAACCCCTGGGGTCCATATGAACCCTGTTAAAACCACTGCGCTGCAGGGTAAATTCGTAATACTGCGAAATGGCGATGTAATGTATCGGTAAACCACGTGTTTTAGTGATGATATCAGAGAATCAGTCAAAATATTTCATCCTGCAGAGAGGCGACGAATTTCATTCGCTACACGACTCCGCCAAGAGAAAAATCTGCTGTAAGACGTGCTACGACATTGACGACGTCAGCAATCTGAAAATGACAGCTTCGGATTCAGACGAATCGAGTAAGTAGGCCTACACATCTGGTGAAGTGCTGGTAGGTATAGAGAATGAAAACACCACCCTCATTATTTCGGCAGTGAGCGGAAATGACGTGTTCTCACCGGGATTACCTTCTTTTATCGGGTCGCCGACGCATTCCTACGGAAGACAAATGTCAGGTACAATGGATGGTCTACTTGTGTTGCTCAGAAATAATGATAGGTGGTTAAAGTAGTCAGCATTGCTAGTCAAGTATTAGTAGAAGCAACTCCATTTTTTACTCAAATATATAAGTAGAAGTAGCGATTTCTAAGACATGTCAAAACTACTGCAACTGGAAGTTTAAAATGCAAGGTCCGAAAAGTATCCTCAAGTAAGTAGTTAAAAAGTCGATTTGGTCGAGGGTTCACGAGCTTNTAGCTGTTGAAATCGGAAGATGTATCATCGCTACTAAAACAAAACGAACACAGAAACTGCAAGTACAAGCAAACTCCAGATTTATATATGTTTTTACCGCGATACAGGAGCTGCTGTTTCACTCANAAAGGTTATGCAAACTTGTCCGAGATCGCATTTCTGCGTTTAAAAGTATGAAGGGGAAAAAGTANGCGGTCCAAATAGAAGCGGTTGTATAGTCAGAAACACAACCTTCGGACCATTTATATGAACGCAGCTGTACNNTNATTGCTATGCTTGGACATGAAATAAACTATGGCGCTGCATCTGTAGGTATGTATAAGGAATATGTCAATATTCCCACTCGAATAACAGTCGCAGATTATAGTTTTCTGACCATGATGAGACANCACGAAAATTGCCGATTATTTACTTCCGTCATATCGACGCGATACTATCTTCAAACCGACAAATCGGCCGGGCTCTACTTGAGTACCCGGGTGATTCGATTCTGAATCACGTATTCTGCTTCGAGTCGAGTAATCGAGTATCACTTATTATGACGTCATAACCGAATATAGTATTTCAAAGTACAAATATGTACCTTTTATGCCACCACACCGTTATCCATCATATTAAAGATAGCTAGATATTTTTGGACTACACTGATTTCATTTCACTGGGTGGCAATGTTGTGGAATGATCATGACTTCAGAAATGCGTTATTCCCAGTAACGTTTGTAGCTTTGTACTAAATGTATTGTATGCTACGGTACGACCAGTCAAGGCTTCAAGGCTTCGTCTGTGAAAATGAGTATCGAAACTATAATTATTGTTGATAAATTAACTTTCAGCGGCGAGGAGCGTATAATTTCAGTACTCGAAAAAATCGTATTTTACTGCTCGACTCGAATCATTAAAATTACTACTCGATTCAGATTCCAGTACTCGAATCATTATGCCTAGCCCTATTCAGGATACCACACATACTCCAAACTATAAAGACAATAGACATGCGTTCAACGCGCCATAGTTTGGCTCTCAACTTTTCACTGCTACGTTGACATATTTACGTGACATACGCTGACGTCGGTTCGTTGACAGACTACTATCCTACTCCCGGCGCGCCACATTTGCAAGGAGTCGGAATGCAGTGCGCCAAAAACGGCAAGAGCCCCACCACGCCTGGCATCATGTCGACGGGCGACTCCAAGCGAACGAAGAGACCTAGGACAATTCTGACGACAGCGCAAAGACGAAAATTTAAGGCTTCGTTCGAGATATCACAAAAACCTTGCCGGAAGGTGAAAAAACTTTTTTATCCGCCATTGGCATACTCGGGCAGAGTTGGACAACTCGAACATTTTTAGCTTTTCCAAATTAGGTTAGAATTATAGCTTTACAGTTTTATCCAAATTAAATTAAAATATTATTGAATTCGCAAAAACTTAAACTCAGAAATTGATGAAATTCCCAATTAGAGCTAAATACGACATGAATCTAATTCAGTTCATGTCAAATCAAAGTTTACTCGCAAAAGCATGAGAACGGCAAATGCCTGTGCACCAAACTTGGCTCGTTGCGCACTATACAGTTTTCATGTAGCGTTTTCAGGAAAACGAGAAATTAGATTAGAATTTAAATTATAGCATAGAAACATTTCACAAATTATATTACCGGCATTTCACTATAATCAGTCCGATTGGACAATCGGAATGATCTAGTTGTCCAAGTCTGCACTCGGACATTAAGGCGTACACGTGATGCAATCAGTTTGGACACTGCATAAAGTACAGATCTGGTCAAAGTAGTCAGCGTTGTTACTCAGCTACAACTAAAAGTAATGGTGTAAATTTACACTCAATTACAAGTAGAAGTAGCAATTACCAAGATGAAGAAAAAATTCTGAAAATACAAGTAGTACCGAAAAGTAGGTTTGATCGAGGGATTACTGAGACTGCCAAGGCACACAG
>ATSW01009205.1:0-17277 GCA_000444245.1 Botryllus schlosseri
CAGCAATTGCGATTTCGAGGCGTTTATGCAAAGGTTGTTCTGGGCCGTCCACTCATGGACTTTGGGCATTACACCTTTTAATCAGCGGGAATAGGCCATTGTTGTTTATAATTTCGAGTTGACCCAGAAAAGCATGTGCGCGATTTATCAGCTAATTATGTACTTGTGTTATACTTTCCGATTCACGCAACATTGAGCTAGAATGCAGGCCAATTCCGACGGGAAGCGAGCGCTTACAATAGCTGACGATTGGCAGCAGGATGGGTCGAAGAATTACCACCAACTTTCAGATGCAAATATCAGATGGAAGTCAGATCCAAATTGCTTATCCAATTCGCTAGATGTCTTTTAACGATTTTTGGCTTCAACGCTGCTGTATCAATTCAGTTGTAGAAATTATATCTATCTTATCGAGTGAATCGACTTCCTGTCTTCAGAATTTGCTAACCTGGTGTTGGTCAGCTAAGAGACGTGAGTGGCTAAATGGCGGAGCAATCAGGTCCTAATATATTGGGAAAATTTATTCTTTCCCCACGAGGAAATATGTTAATTGCCGTCGGTGAATTCATATTTCGGAAAACGAAATTGTCAAAGGGCATCTCGTACTGGATTTGCACTCATTACGACAAAAGTAGATGTCGGTGATCCTTGAAAGTCATTAATGGGTCGGATCCACCATGTATCATACAGCAATCCCAAGAACATAATCACTGTGCTAGTTTTGGCACAGTAAAGGCCAAAGAAGTGGTTCAAAGGTATGGTTATTTATAGTTTTGTAGTGTTTACTACGCTTTAACAGATACCATCATGCTTTTACGAGTAACGGCAGCTCGCAATGTCTGTAAGTAAATGCTACAAGTGTTGTTAAATTTAACTAAAAATTAGTGCTATCCAGCAATGACATTTTCTTTGAGATCAACCAACAGTTCGTTCTGCTCTAGAATGAAAATTCGAAGCAGCCAGACCAACGAACCGCCATCGCAAATATATGCGTCCATCATGGCATCAGCCCAATTAAGTCCCTTCGGGGCGATTGCGATAGGGAGGAAAGAGACAATAGAGCGGACGATCAATCGTACTCGAAACAAAAGTAACCAACTGGTACTGTATAGAAATAATTTGGGCTCTTTGTGAAAATGAAATATTTTACACTTTTTTGTTTTAGCCCTCATTACCAAACTCCCTACGAGAGTTGGAAATTGGTCCTTTGATAACGGATGGAGGGGTGAATTTGATGCTCTATGACAGATNNATNGANNAGACTCTAATAGGAGATATGTCATCTTTTCAANCGAGGAATTACTGGACAACATGGAAAAGTAAGGANATAATTAGCNTTTCATTTAGGCGNGATTAAACAACTTTGTAGCANANGTATCTNAGTAGCGGAACTAGGCTACATATATCGTGAGAGGATATTTTTCTTCAGCTGAATACTCATTTATTCACCAGATACACAGAATGGCACGCTGACGGCACATTTAAAACAGTGCCAAATCTATTCCGCCAGATGTACACGATTCATTTTACAAAAGGCCATGAAACGTTTCNTGGGATTTACGCGCTCTTGACGCATAAAGACGTCAATATGTACAAAGATNTACTGCAGGTAGTGGGTTTANCAANNATTTCTTTTCGATGGGTTTATANAAATCTTCAGGCCAGAGATGCCACTCCTAGTGTTTTTACACTACATTTATTGGANTTTGACGTGACCTGGTNTTCTAGTNTATTTTATTTTATCAAAATTCTGCAAATCTAGGGTTNTTTCATGAAAAAATACATTTAAATAAAGATNTTATTTTGATGTGCTTTACATAATCTACTTTAAGNAATANNAATTATTATCCGTCTANACTTGGTCATTTAGCAAAAGAACAAACCCCATAGTTAANTTGCCTTGCTGCCCCTCATTTTTATCAGTAGCAGTNTCAGGAATTGAAAAATGGCATGACGTCATAACGCNAAAGTCTNATTTTGCANGGGANNTTCTTGCTTGCCCATAGTGATTTGACNTCAATGGTNTTAATTNAATNAAATGTTNCAGTATAGCTNTATTTGATCCTTTGACGATGGAAAAGCTAGAAAACCACTCATTAGTCATTGTTGTGCGAGTGTATGACGCCGCTACGCCACTTTTCATATATCCTTCACTCGGATTGGATCGAATGTGATGGATATTATGCTCGCGAGAGTCTGTTTTAGTATAGAGCCGAAAAAAAATTGCTATTGGGAAATAAATAATTATTATCAATATCGTCTGAAGTGAAAAAGATTTCAGAAAACGTGATGAATTTGTCATTCGTTAAGTCTTCTCATAAATTCATTGGTGTTATAATCAATGCATCCCCTCATATTTTATGGTTTGTGCAATAGATTTGACCTAAATTTCAAAACTTGTTGATCGTAAGAGTCTATTGAAACCTTTGAGTTGAAAACTAGTCGTGTAGAAGATGCCTAAAATTGACGTGCAATGTGGCAATATTCTATTACGCCACAAAACTCGCGCGCGTACTAAGAGCGTTAAATAAAGCCATATATATTCACATACGATTGCTTTACGCAGTTGCAAATTACACACATAGTGAGATGAGGACCAGCACTTCAGCAAAGATCATTATTACGGAGTTTGGTCTTGCGTAAAGTAGCAGGGACTAGTGCTAACACTGCACAAATAGGTATGTGAGTCACGGAAGTAATAACTGCGCCCGACCTTGTAATAACAGCTTGTAATAACAAACAGTTGTATCATAAGTTTTGGATGAAATACGTAGTTACTGTTGACTTCAATGAATAGCTGTATCACTTATATGGAATAAAAGTCGCGCGGAAGATGTTTCAAATTGATATCAAATGCAGCAATACTTTGTAAGAGAACTAGCGCGTGTAAGAGCACTTGAGCAGTGTCAAATAGACATAATATATTTACTTCCGATGGCCCTATGCAGCTGGAAAATACGCATATAGTTGGTTGTGTACGATCAATAGGATCTATAAGACCAATAACATGGAGTTTGGTCTCATATGAGGCAGAGTAAACGTCCGCAGGAAATACCAACTATACTCGAATTACAATGCGCAGTGCGCACTGCCTTACGCGATGCCTTTGCCGAAATGACGTAAATTACGCCAGCCGCGAGTCATGCTTATCACAACAACTTTCCTATGTTGGTGCACTCGACTGCGTACAGCCATATAGCTATCAAATCGAGTAAAGTCTTGTTCGAATGCTGAAATTGATGTAGCCAACACCGTAATCGAGCAGATTCGGTTTTCATGATAATATATCAAATCAAGGCAACTCCCGTACGCCTGCTAGATTTTACATTTCACATCGATGCATTCTTTACCTAAATTTCGTTGAATTAAAAAATTTATTAGTTGAATAATCACAATTTGCACATGTGGTATTGTTGCTTTTTCTGGTATTCACACAGTGTTTTCTGACAACAATGGTCATTTAAACACTAGGGCGCATACAGAACGTGAACCTCACGTTCACCGAGCGAGATAGTGTAATGGTTATGCGTCCGGCTTCTCGAGCGGTAGGTCGTGGGTTCGATCCCCGGCCGGGTCATACCAAAGACTCGAAAAATGGTATCCGCAGCTACCCTGCTAGGCGCTCAGCAATCATGGATAGCATGGAGGAGAAAAAAAACGGGGGCGCAGACTAGATGACCTCATGGGGCCGTATCGCAACTCCGTCGCCAAAGCATCTCGATGGTGCAGGCGAGAAAGAATATCACATCTCTCTCTCTCTCTCTCTCACACCACCCGTAGATTATATATAGGGGTAGGCCTACATTTAGAAGTTTTCTCTACTCTGCAATCTCTACATAATCAACTATGTAAGGCTAATAACAAATAATGATGCATTTAATAACAGGTGCTAAAACAAAAAAGGCCTTCATTGCAGCCCACAACCCTTATGCACGACTTTGAATTGGCAGCCATTCGGGCATTCTCTGATGAATTTCCGAATGTGAAAATTACGGGGTGCCTGTTTCATCTCAGCCAAAGTGTACAAAGAAAGGTGCAGGAGTTAGGATTGAAAACTCAATATCTATCTGATCGCGACTTCTCCATTCAGGCAAGCCTTTGGATGGCCAATGACGTTATCGCTAAGTGATAATAACTTGAGATTTTGTTACAGGTAAAGTCCTTGACGGCCCTGGCTTTTGTGCCGGAGTCAGACGTAGAACGTTGCTTTGGTAGATTGACTTCCTCTGCCAACGGCTGGCCAAGTATTGCCGACGACTTGGCTAATTATTTTCGAGATACATATATAGGTAGGCTGTAGCACAATTCTATCAATATAGGCATATTTCAATCATTATCTTTTCTGCGTTAGGTAGCACAAACCATCAACAAGGCAGTGTCAGGCGGGCACTATTCCCACCCAGCGTGTGGAACGTGCGGCGACGTACCATCCATGACATGCACCGAACGAACAACTCCGCTGAAGGGTGGCATCGTGGCTTCGGCGTACTGGTTGGGGGGTGCCACGTGAATATTTGGAGTTTTTTAGAATGTATTAAGTAAGTTTTTTAGTGCATGCTGCTGTAGATCAGCGGTCCTCAATCTTTTTTAGACACGCCCCTTGATGATAGTGAAAAATTTCGCGCGCCCCTTAGCATTCTCCCGGATCAGCTAACTTTATTATCTCCTCCCTAAGATTCGGGCATATTATACATGGCATACTAATTACAAACATGGCATATTTTTGAAGGAAGGATGTCATACAAAAGCAAGTGGACTTAATTCAAACTTTCTCTGGCCAAGAACCGCCTACAAGAAAGAAGAAATACGTTACACTGAGCGAAAATTTGAAGCGACTCTGTGAGGAAACATGGACGAATGACCCAATGCCAGAAACTTTTCTGAAAAGAGTGGCACATAATCTTAACTGAGTAAATATATAATGGCGATCAAGACAGATTTAGCGTAACGCCGTGTCTTTCACTTCGTTTGTTTCGTTGTATTTATATGTCAGTCATGCCATATAAATAATAAACTTCAGGTCTACTGAACGAATGATTGTTTTCCAAAGTGCAGACTAGATTTTTTGGGGATAGTGTACATCCGAAATTCCTCAGTCTCTTATTTCTGCAAGCCCTAGAAGTAACGAGTAGGCAAGGAGAGGCGAGAAAATATAGCACGAATCCTATATCACCTTTGCATACGAGCAGTCAAAGCTGAGGATAGGACATGCAGTGTGATGAGTGTGGAATATCAGCTCATATAGACTACCAGGCACGCAACTGTTCGTATGCTGCAGCGCGCCAAGCATTTTTAATTTTGTCATATTTATCGTTCCAACCCCGGAATCCCAATCTGCTGCTGACAATGGCATCGGTTACGCCCGTGCTTCTTACAGTAATGGTAGCGAAGGGTAAAAAAGTTGGTCGCTACTGCCTTATACGTACGTAATATGGTACGTAATCTGTACGTAATGTGGTTATGGTCTATGGTTACTTTGGTCGTCTCCAAGTCCACTGTGATCGGTACCAGTCATACAGTGTCAGTCAGTGGTAATATACATTCTCGGTAATGTCCATTCTCGACAAAGTCCGTTCTCGGTAATGTCCATTTTCGGCAATAGCATTCTCGGTAATGTCCATTCTCGGTAATGTCCGTTCTCGGTAATAGCATTCTCGGTAATGTCCATTCTCGGTAATAGCATACTCGGTAATGTCCATCTCGGTAATAGCATTCTCGGTAATAGTAGGGAACCGAACCGCTTGAATCAACTTTCTGTTCGGCCTGTCACCCAAACGATTTCCAAAAAAGTAAGCAATATTGCATAAAATTCTTGAGTATAATTGGAAGCGGTCTAAACACGTAACCACTCGATGAAGTAGAAGCAGGCAGAACCTGCTACTGCCACTCTGTTTTGTTGAAGTTTCCGTTCAGGTTGCTTTTGCCGCAGTCGTTATACCACCAGGCACCTTCGCGGTGAGAAGCGCAATTCCCTTTCGGCCGACCATCGTGATCCGCGTCCTTTGTTGTGAATCGCCGGTTGTGTATGAGAGCGTAGTAGGTCGCATTCCCAGAGTACCCGGCCACGTGCAGCCTGTGCTTGTCGGAGCCGGGTCCGATGCTGAAGGAGCTGGAGGGCAAGAAGCGAATGTCGAATAATTCCAAAGTGTTTTCGTTTTGTGTTCCAGCCTACGTGCGCAATATTATGAGCCTATAAGTATTATCCCACGGATCATTGCGTTCTTTCCTAGCAAGACTTTAATTCGCCAGCCATGAAATTGGCAAAAATACGGTGATTGACCGGTTCAATAACTTATTAATCGCTAAAACAGTGACCGTGAGTTGGCATATCTCCCGTTGATTTAGCCGCAGTCTGGCGTTATAGCCCTGCGTACGCGTTGCGAGAAATACAAGATTGATGAAATGCGCCGTAATGATAAAATGTAGATTGATATTCACCTGTAATTGGCAACCCAATAAACCTCCTTTGTCGTGATCATTCTGATTCTCAACTCCATGTTCCCTGTCTTGGTCAATTGATGCAGCGCTTCCAGGCCTGAAGAAAGCACGCCGGACGATTACGAAATCTATCGTTCTTGGCGTGGGCGCAGTGACGAGATGATGAAACAAATACTCCATTAGTGGTCACTCTAAACTCGCTCACGTTGTCAATTTACTTTACCATCGACGTGCTAGATCACGACCAATGGATATGACGCCTCTTCGGCCCTCATGATGCGCACTTAATGAGATAATACAAAACCTACCCAACCAATGATCTCCTTGCAGATCGCCGAATCCTTTCACGTAATCATTCCAACCTCTGTAGAAATCAACGGCTCCGTTCATTCTTCGCTGGAAAACCTTGCATGAGAAATGGAAAGAAAATCAAGATTTTTCTGCAACAATCGCGCCTTCTACTGACGGTCCAGTTTCCTCCATCGTCAGTTACGTCACAGAATACCTTCTTGAGTCCGATTTCCGGTATGTCTAGTTTAATCACACCTGATGCCCGTGCTGATGCTGATTGAGCGTCCTCGCAACTTCTCACAAGAGCTATAAATAATACAATTCGTTTCATACCCGTCAATCGACGAATGACAGCGATGGGAATCTCTCCAGCCTTGAAATGTCAAAATGTCAAGTTGTTATCGCTCTGAACGTAATGCGTCCGTTGATATTTTAATGTGCATTTTAATAATATATTCATATCACAAATATATTAAAACCCGAAGCTTTTCGAGCCGACACTCACACATAAGTTTCAATACGTCGTTTTATGCATTTTATATGAAAGTCTGTCTGTATTTGACCGGTATTTTGTATGTATGCTTGTGGTGGATTTTATTATAACTAACATGATAATGAAAACATATTGTCAAATTGTGATGTCTTGCATCATAAGGTTCATATATCTGTCAGAATGCAACAATGATTCAGGTAGCGAGGGTTACTAGCGATTGTAGGCTGCAGTAGAGAGAGGGTAAATGCACGGCAACAAAAGGGTTGATGAGTCTGCAGGTGAAGTGCGAAAATTGTATCTTTCGAAGCATCATTTTGACATCGAATGCGCATGATACGCCGCATCCCATTTTGTAGACTGGGTTTTGGTGTCTATGCAACTTAAAGTTTACATTACGTGCGATTAATTCCATAGGTGGATAAATACGCGTTTAATGTATCGCTTTAGGGATCCGACCCGCCAAGTATACTCAAAAAGCCCAGTACGATGGTGAGCTGCACCACTAAGAAGTCGGCAGTAAAGAACAAGTCCGGATGCATGAAAGAGAGAGAGAGAGAGACTGAAGTCAGGAGCGCGCGAGTGTGGAAGTCGTCCGGCAAGATTACGAAAAGGAAAGATTCTAAACATTACTAATATCATTGTCGTGGTGTACATGATCTTAATAGGCGATAAACACCACTGTTGTGAGTGTTAAATAAACAAACAAGCAAGTACTTCATATTTTCCATATCCGGCCCGCCGACTGCAGAAGTTGCCCACCACTGGGTTAGTGCAAGGCTCGGTATCAGTGTGTGGATGGTACGGCGCAAATATGACATTTAAAACCGAAATATAATCAGGATTAGGCTTATTATTGCCATTGTTGACACTTGGAAGTTTCAGCACATATTAAACTCATACCGAGTTCAAAGCTTCGCGCCTCCCCTCAGATCCCTCGTCGCCCTGTAACCCCAAAATCAGACTCGAATTTTGCATTATGACGGAGTTTGTCATCGCGACGCAACAATGTCGTCTGGAATAACGATGACGCAGCTCAGGAGCAAGTGATCAGCTGCGATGAGAGCAAGAGTACCTAATCACGCGAAAACGAGCAGTGCGCTGGCAGAGCGCTGGCCACGAGCAGTGCTCTTTTGTCTCATCACAGTTATACATTGCGGTATCAATGACGAGTGTCCATAATTTCTCCTGGTCTGCTTCTAGTCTACAACAACGTAAGCAATTTAGTCCACACCGATTACTTGGTGACTTAAAATTGACTCGAATATTTTGCTTCGAGTCACGAGTCAATCCCCATTTCTGAAACGCCGAGTCAAGACACGTCAAGTCATGACTCGATCCGCAACAGCACTGATTCACGGTAACTTATGTGTGGAGAGGAGGCGATGTATCACACCTACTCAAGTTAGACTCCGTCAAGTATTGTGGCAGTGAGCGACTTATTTCCTGCGCATAGCTCAAAATCTAGAAGCAATATATCCTACTTACGGCTGCAGTTTTTTCCATAATATCCATCGGTGCAGTTACACGTATAGTACGGTTGGGTTTCATTATGCAGACATGTTCCGCTATGTTGACAGGGATTTGGGTGATGTTTACAGTAATTTTGTGTACGAAAACAAAGCGATAAGTCAGACCAACTGAATTTAATAACATCCAGGTTTTGCGGCAGTGAGCGACTGTACTTCTGGGCGTATAGCTCAAGAATTAGCAACGATGTACTTACCACTACAGTTTTTACCATAATATCCATCGGTGCAATAACACGAATAGTACGGATGAGTGTTATTATTCAGACACGTTCCGTTATGTTGACATACATTCGGATGGTGTTCGCAGTAATTTTCTAGATGGAAACGAAGCGATGTGTCAAACCTACTGAATCTATACACAGACAATTGTTGTGACTATAGGGTTGCATTTAATGTTGCCTTCAATTATACAGCGATTCAGGAAGTGCCTATTTTGAATACTGTATAATAGGCTACGCCTTGCGGGATGGGTTTATGATTTAGCTTAGCCCGATGCTAAACTCTTGTGAGCCACGACCAGACACTACAACAGGTATATGCTAACTATTCACATGAATATTTCTGACAAGTGTATTCAATAACAATAAAATATTTCGCGCCTCGTACAATGTTCTTATTGCTGTTCGCGATTGGTAATTATAGAGCGGGATCTAATTTATTGATATATAATCCATATCATCTTTGCCAATCATGATATGATGGGTCTTGCAAGTAGTCGAAAGCATATACTTACTCCGCGTTTACTCTTAGTTCGCAATATTTTGAATGACGACAATAAGTCACGACTCCATTGTAACGTGGCTAAAACTAGTGACGTCACAATGTAACAGTCAAATTTTGGAGGATATGTCTCCTAGCTACACCCTTTTATATCACTCACACAGAGTACGCACTATATAGTCCTGTAGAATTTTCGGTGAACCTAGAAAAAATTCTTATAAAAACGTATTATATACCGTTGGAAAGATAATTTTATCAGCTTTTCAATGATGGGTTTTGTCACTTTTTTTACTTTGGAGAAAAAAATTATGACCAAAAACGTGCTAGGGGATAAAGCACTATTCTGCCTAACATTAAAATACAATTATAAGCTAAAATACGATACCTTCGTATCAGAATGCAACGCCATAAATTGGAATATCACCCCCAGTAAAGCAAACTAACAATCGAACAGCAAAACAATGAAACATAACTTTATGTAAGATGTATTTATCATACGTTAAGGGGGCAAAAGTTGACCGAGACGGAGATAACACTGGTTTACAAATTTCGAACAGAAATTAGGGTCAAAAATTTCAATGGTGGATTTAGGCTAATTTATGGTTGCTGAATCCGATTCTGTGCTAACAATTTCTCCATCACGTCAGATTTTTTCCGTATCAATTTTTCTCATTTTCATTAATTAATCAAATTTCAGCTTTCGTTAGTGTCATCACGGTTAGCATACAATAGCAAAAATTCAAATATTGTTATTGAAATCATCTATCATGAAACATGGGTTGTTGTAATGCAGAATGAGTGAGTTTTCGGTGAACTTGGCTACAGTGATTCTCTATCATCGTTCAATCAGAAGCTCTTTTCGACCCATAAAATTACTCTGGTAAACAAATTCAAAAACCCACACCAAATACCATATTGGAACGGAGGCAGAGATGTTTTTAAATGGTATCGAGGCTTTTTGTTTGTGTTTTGCAATATTAAACGACAATTCTACATACAAAAAGTTTTACATTTTTGGCGGTTTCTGATTTGCCATACGAAATACAACATGTATTTTCTCGGCTAACGCAAAATGTTCATAATAACACAATACCCATGCATTGGTAGAATATTCGAAAATATATTCAGTTACCGTGCTTTAGGGGCTGTTAAGGCTACTATATTTAAGAAATCATATGCAGTCAACATCGTCGCGGAGCGGAGCTTTGTTTGGAATACATTCGTGTTAAAATGAATAACTGGGTGCAGTACCAAATTCAATGTGCTGGGCAGATATCTCCATGACATTCCCATGTTGATTTACTATAGTCACACAAAGCACTAAAACAAAACCCAATACATTTAATTTCCCGTATTGCCAATCACAGATGGGAATNCGGATTGCGTACATCTGATTCNAAGCACATGGTATGAGCCCGACCNCNATGGCTGTTNTAAACNACCTTGATTTGACCCCGAATATACCACATNCAAATAATATATATATATNNGATTGAAGCGCAAAATATTTCCAATAGTATAATGTCAACCAGAAAACAGCGACCGGATTTTAACCTCTTACCAGGACCGTAACTGCCGCACCCCAAAGCGTCCAATTGGGGGTCCCGAGATCGAAGGGGTCCCGAAATTATGTCGGTGAATGAACATAAATTATTTATACATCACTTATTGACAATTTATAAAACTCTTTTAAATTTTTTTCGCGCTGGACGCGATTTCATGTTGCCAAATTTTTGATTATTGAGTACCCTTACCCCCACGAAAAAAGCATGATTTATAGANAATANAAATAGNNATTTCGACGTCGACCNTTACCACGCCGCGATGCACGAAAACATACGAAGTATTTGCCAATATAGTAATCCGAAAAGTGCGCCAATAGATCGCCTGCGAGAAAACCTTAACCGAAAAGGTGAACTTCGAAATAAATGTAAGCCTATCTAATTGTCCATATCTGCCTGAATGGGTCGTGTCTAATTATTCTATCGCGGCAATCTGAACCCCACAGGTCAAATAACATTTCTCAGAGAAAAATTATTTNCNAGTGAAGAAATACCAATTTTCAATATAGCCGCCACAAACGTTTCTTGGATCTCGCATGATTTCCCAATAAATTACGGCATGATGTGTGGATGTACATAATAGTTGCCATCAGCGTTTCACAATCCAGTTTCAAAGAATGACCAATTATAGTGTCCAAAGTAGGGTTGCATTTAAAAGAAACGCTGTTTTAAAACAATTTGTTTAAAAAAAATTTAAACAAAAGCCTTATTAGAAAAACAAAATTGTATTTATTAAAAAAACAAAATTGTATTTATTAAAAAAACAAAATTGTATTTTTTAGGTTATAAAATTATGCCATAATTGTGTAAATACTTTCTAAAAACCTGCTGTATGAGCACACGGACAATTACCACCCAATTTAGCTGATATATATCGTTATGGGGTGATTGAAAGTTAGAACCCTCAAAACAGTCGATTCAACAGTTGTAGTACATATATTTCGTCACAGAGGTTATATTTACCATATATATTTTCAATGGTCAATTTCAATCCACGGCGTCGCAATTGAATATTCGTGACGACATGGTTCAAAACAAAAACATGTTTTCAATTAGGACCATGTTTGTTTTTAGTTGGTTTTTGTTTTAAATGCAACCCTAGTCGGGTGTGTGGTACTATCACTCTCGCAGAAATAAGCTCCAACGGGACACAGTGAATCTCCAGTCCGAAGCACTATCTAAAAAACAAGCAAGGTAAATGAAACAGACCATAGTAAGTAAACAATAACATAATGAAGTTATAACGAACAACGACAGCTCTACTTGCGCCCCCCATATCCCCTGTCTTGCTCACTCTTACTCCCTGAAACAGTTATATAATTCTATTGTTGTTTTCATTTACTCCTTTTGCATCAAAATCCTGCTTTTCAATTGATAATTCATTAGTTTCTAGCCACCCATGTTCATGTTTTTATGTTAAGTTTTTTCCCTAATTTCAATTTTTACCCTCTGGCACGCTTTTGGTCATAACTCTTTTCACCAAGGTAAAAAAAGTGACAAAAACCTATCCATTGAAAAGCTGGTAAAATTATTTTTCCAACGGTATATAATACATCTTTATAATATTTTTTTCTAGGTTGACCCATTTTTATACCAAATTCTACAGGACTGTAGCTCAGTTGTAGCAGCTCTCATATATCTGTCAGTTATGCGGGAGCGCTCATTTGATTTTATCATTCCCATGGCAGAGAAAGAGGTTTCACATAAATAAGTAGATCCGAAACAGCAGAGAATCTTATGAGCACACAAAATCAACGATGGGTATGAATTCTTCGGCACGTAGGATATCCAGAATGTTGGAATGCTCTCCTTCTTTTGTTTTTCTTTGGGGATATTGTTGTGCTGCAGTTCGATGAGTTGTTCCTCAAATTCAGCCCTTTTTACTCCAAATTGTGATGCCTCAACTGATACTGAAGTAGTCTGAACGTTGCAAGAAAACGGATTTCTCTGACGAATGGACGAATTACCATCTGCTCATCCACAGAAGCTATTATAAAAACAGCAGAGAATATCATTCCAATGACGAAACCGTTTACGAAGAATAGCGTGCCATGGTGGATTGAAGAGTGCTCCAGGGCAATCCGTCTCAAACGAGCTGCATTTATTGTCCAATTTGGGAAAAGTGATCCTTTTTATTGGTGGGTGTCTTTTTGTAATGATGTTTTGGGTCGATTTCAGTTTTCGAAAACCCGCCGAAGACTTTTTGAAATTTTACCGGTCCGCGAGGCGAAAAAGGTTGAGAACCACTGGTGTACACAGATGCTTATCACTTTCTCTTTTTGTTCAAGTAGCCCTGACCTGTGTAAAACCTTTTCTCTGTCATCTTCACTGAATAATCCTAATTGTGTATGGCTTGAATTGTCTTCTCGGCATTCTGTTCCCTTTCCTGACAGTTCTACAATGCTACAAGAACAATCTTCATCGCCCATTTTGTATAGCTTAGCTTAGAGTACACAACAAAACAAGTTGAAAAATTTGAGTTTTGAGCGTATGTCTCATAGGCCCCATGGTCGTGTGCCATTGAACCCACTGGGTGGGGACGGATGACACGTTCGAGCAACAAATTTTAAACGTTTATAAATATTTTTGAAAAGGAGAATATGCATGTAAATGCCAGCGATAGTTAGAGCTTGTATCAAAGTGTTGAAACAGCAAAAGATCCGCTATTCTCGGCTGAAGATTTGTGGGCCAGAGATCATTTTGCAATTTTTGATCCATCGGTACCACATCTCCCCTACTTATGGTACACTACACTATGGTATACTCGGTGCCAATAAACATTAGACGTGCAGCGCTATATGCTATGTTGTCTTGAATCAAGAGATTTGTTGGTTGTGAAAGAAAAATTTCCAATTCTCCCTTGTTTGAATTAGCATTTTGCTGACTTTCAAGTTAGAATCGAATTAGGATTGAACACGGATTTGAACGTACAAAAGTTCTGGATTGGGATTTGGGTTAAGATTTGAAGCTTCGGATTTGGATTGGATTAGGACATAGAAATTCTAAATCCGCTAATCTTCGATATCTTAGGGTTACCATACGCCCTCTTTGAAGAGGATTTGTCCTCTTTTTTGACTTTTTTGAAAGTGTACTCGGAGGACGCCGAAATGTCTTCTTTTTTGGGATTTTGTCCTCTTTTTTGAGAATTGCAGTGGAATATAGGGCGAAATTCGATTGAGGTACAGTAAATCAGCACTGGAGTAACGCGCCGGTGGCTATTTTGGGAGGTGTACCGGAAAGTTCGCCTTTTTTTCATTCAACCGACCACGAAGTGCAAAAAATTTACCATTTGTTCAGGATTTTCCTCCGGTATCGCAAGTCTGAAAATTTTGAAAAAGTGTCCTCTTTTCAGATTTTCAAAATATAGTAACCCTATTATATCTACCAAATCCATTCTAATTTTCAACTCACTGCACCTTCAACACTTGATGAGATGTGATGACGATACCGATTTCTTGTAGTGTACCGATTTTTTGTAGTGTACCGATGTCTTGTAGTGTACTAGGTGTATGTAGTGGGTCGGGCTGCATATAAAACAAAAATCAATTTAAAACAAACATGTTTAAAACAAGGCCCTAATTTCAAACATGTTTATTATTGTCTTTTTTTATGTTTTTCTAAAGCCATGACGTCACGAATATTCAATTGTGACGCCATAGTGGATTGGCATTGATAATTGAAAATATAGGGTAAAAATAGCTCCTTTGACGAAATATATGTACCATTGCTGTTGAACCGACTATTTTGAGGGTTACAACTAGAGCCCGACCGATTATCGGCTCGCCGATAATATCGAGTCGATATCACGCTTGGAGAGAAATATCGGTATCGGCCATTGAAGGTAAAAAAATATCGGCTATTTTCGTGACGTCACAACATGGTGGCAGGGAGTCAGAGAAGTCGATAGAAGACGCGAGGACGATAAATTATCAAAATAAATGGCCAAGCTGCATATAGTGCATACTGCATACAGGGCAGTAGGCGTGCCTAGCTGAAAATTATTACAGATAACTAACCACCGTCATGCCCCGCTGACTTCGTGGGAATCCCCCTCCAGTAATCGATCACCAAAGACAGAGAGCAGCTGGATGGATAGTTGTCTGCAGAAGATTTCAATCAGTAAGACAAATGATAACATCAATCATGTGGGACTGACCCTCGTGATGATAGAGAAAAGCGTCGCGTCGAAACATTTCTCTGAAGATAGTGCTATTGGTTCGGTGCCAACAGAGCTAATTATACCAGTAATGTATGAAGACGTCTGACTGAGGGCTGCGGGGCCCACCATGATAGGAAATACGCGAGCATAGAGGGCAAGAAGATCAAGCAAACGTGGAGTAAAGCCAATAATTGATACGAAAATCTTTGATTCCGTGATGACATTGGCCAATTCTGTCAAAAGAGCGTAAAATATTGATCAATTGATTGTTGAAATGCTGGCCATGGTCAAGGCCCAAGGAGGATGGGTGGAACAGTTGCAGACGTGGACAATTTGAGTTGTTTTGCACATTCTCTTCAGCTTTTTGTTAATGATATGCTGGAGACTCCAGGTGCACTGCCAGAAGAATATCAATATTTGGTGAGACCATTGAAGGAAAGATCCCCTGCAAGGGAGCGGTGGAACCGAAATGAAGAAAGATTTCCAATTCTTGCTGTGCCACTAACTGTGGTACCAAGTGGGAGACTGCTCGCTGTGTTAGTACTATTACTAATCTATACATCATTTATGGAAGACCACAGAAGTTCACTCNTTGGAGAAAGGGCCNAGAAATTGTGCTTCGTGAACTGTAATCTGCAACNGCTGGATTGGTGCTTTTGATATATTTTTATAGCCCCTAGATCNTTTATTTCATGTTCAAGCATATCAATGGCTGTAAAGTTGTTGAAATAAATGCTCTGAGGTNTTAAATATGGGCCTTGAGCTAGATTCCATATCTTTTGAATATCGGCTGAATATATCGNGGTTATCGGTGGAGGTACTGGATATCGGTCTNATCGNNATCCNACATCGGTCGGGCTCTAGTTACAACCATCCCGTATCGATATGCGTCGGCTATATCGGGTGGTAATTGCCCGTAGGCTCATGCAACGAATGACAATGAATGAATCATATTAAAACTGGTCGCCTTTGGGACTACCTGCTTGAGAACATCGAGTGCAATCGGGAAACGAAGGTTCACTAGAGCGTGCGCGATTTCCCAGGCTTGATCTGTCTCTCCACATGCCCAGATCACCAGGGCCGCGAGTCGCAGACCCCGTCGCACAGCTCGGGACTGCCTCTCGCCGCCGAACAAGGAGAGGCGTGTCCTCTCGTCTGTCTCAGACCCTATATAAGGGATCCTCTTATATTTGAACATCCCTACATACTCGTCAAGGGACGCATAAGCAGGTACCCTGAACCAGCAGTGTTCCGTCCTTTCAAAATCGCAAACCTCGCAGGCGCGATGGGCCGAGTTGATCCCCATTCGGATGCATTCGTACAGTACGGGTGTTTCGAGTCCCTCAGGGATGCGTCCCCCAAGTACCGGCTCCCATGTCCGCCTCCGGATGTCCCGAGCAAGCGTTCTGGAGCAGACATCCTCAAAGTACTGACCTATCGGGGTAGACTTGAGAACCCTGAATAACTGTCTGAACTGGGTGGAATCATAACTCCGTATCTTATTGAAATCGTGAGAGGAGAAATTTCCCCTTTTACAGGCTTGCTTGAGAATCGTCTTGGTGGTATTAATAAGCCCGGTTAGTTTCTTCCTTTCACCAGTTGGCAACAATTCCAGGATCGCCTTTGCGAAGCGAGAATAGACGTGATCAAGGACTAGAAGCAAGTGTGCCACCTCTTCGTCCTCGTCCCGGGACCCTGGGTGGAAAAGGTCCTGTAGTATGGGGTTAACACTCCTCGATAGAATCCCATTGTTGACCACTCTTTCAAGGACAGTGCTGATTGAGAGGGTACTAACGATATTTAGACCGTATGGATCCGAAGCCAATTGCAGCCACGATGAGTGGCCCGGAGGTTGATAGAACACCCGGAGGAAATCGTCTTTAGATAACAGGTCGTGCGTGACATTAAAGCGCAAGTCAGCCAGAGCGTTGGTAACAGGGTCGCCGATATTGCGCAAGGTCAGTTGGGTCAACGCGAGGTAATTGAAGCCTCCCAAGGGGGTGGAACTAACAAGGCCTTCCTCATATTTTCCCCGAGGAGTTCCCGTTGTTCGAGGACGATGGAGTCAATGTCGGAGTTCAGTGT
>ATSW01009206.1:0-14386 GCA_000444245.1 Botryllus schlosseri
GTTGTCCACATTTCAGACATGTAGCTTCTTGAGCAAGGAGTTGACGTGATCGCAGAAATTTTATACATTTTCGGTCACTCGATAATATTCCACATCGAGCAAGATTGAACAAGTTTCCTGTTTTTTTGGTTTTCTTAATCTTCATTTCTTTTTCTAACTCGATTACTTCTTGTAATATTCTCTTAACATAAGTAATCTCTGTATATACAAATGACATATCCAAGTTTCAAGCAGGTACTTTCAAAGCCATAAACCTACAGTCAGCTTCTTTTATAGTTATTTCATGCGTCTTTGCCCACGCGTAGATCTGAACTTCCGGAAAGATTATCCACATTATGAGATCTCTTTCAGAATCTCCTTTTTTTAGAAATTCCCTCATTTCAGGATTTACTCTTTTCAAAATTGTTANCNNNTCTCCNANNCAGATTTCTGCAAAAGCCATTTGTATNGGTTTTTCAGGGTAAATGCTTCCTGTATAAATTTCTTCCCATTCATCNTCAACCAGATGTTTCCCNGGCCAATGATTGTTACACGTAGNAAAACCATACTTTTGTTTCCAATATTGTAGTCGTGGATTTAATTCGTCGTACATTATATCACATAAGTGATCCGTTAATGTATATGTNGTCAACAGAAACTTCAGCGATTNTAATCCTTTATCTATTAGTGTTTCNTTTTTGGGTNTCCATGTCGGATGTTGTATTTCCAGATNACAACGCAATCCCAAACACATTTTGATACTTTTTAGTAAATCCTTAACACANAATATATAANATCATTTACATAATGCCATATTTAGAATATTACACCGAATTTCAATCCATATCAACTCTTTTACATTAGTTTAATAGTGACTAACCAAACACCAACGGCAAATGTACATTTTGAATGTATAGTNACATGATTAGAAAAACTTTTNATTTCATCATAACATAGTCTTGATTGTTTNCGNACATAGGGTCTTTTGGTAGACGTTCCATTNTTATATCTATTTAATTTTAAAACCNCCAAATCNGGCAATTTTCTCAATAGAGAATCACTCANAAATTNAANATGATTATAACTNAGNTCAATAGTATGTAGNNATTTGAACGATATGTTGGCGGACAGAGAAAANTNTTGCAAGTTATTATAATACAANGTTAATCTCTCTAAATTACATAAAGATTCAAGTATTGTCATGTCAAATTNAACCAGTCTATTTTCATCCAAATGTAAAGTTTCCAGTTTCCTCAGTCCTTNNAACGCCCCTTCTTCTATAACNTTTATTGCGTTTCTTGATANATCCAGTATTCTTAAATNACGNAAGTGAATGAATGTTCCGTTCTTTAGTNTTTTTATGACATTNTTNTCCAGATATAGTCTTTTTAGGTTTTCCANGCNTGCAAATNTCGATCCTTCTATNTCTGCCAGCAAATTACTGCTTAANTACAAACTTTCCAGTNGGTGTAAGCCTGNAAAGCTTTCNTTTTCAATTCGTGTNATGTANTTTCGCATCAAATTTATCTCCCTAAGCTTTTCATTTTTGCAGAAGACNCCNCCTGGTATTNTTTGGATTTTATTCCAACCACAATGCAACACCTCTACGTCTTTATATTTTTCCAATTGTCCTTTGGTTATTTCNCGTAGGCAGCTGTCGTTGATGAATATCTTTACTGTGTTCCGACAAGATTTTGCCAGATATATNNTGTCAGGATCCGGAATTCTTGTATGACTCGAATGGTCACACCAAAGTACCANATTNCTTCCTTGCATGCATTCCGGGTATAACATGGTTCGTCNTTCATTGGTTGTACACTTCCTTTGTTCNATAATTTCNGGATAAATAGCGTAACACATGCCCAGCCATAATACTAATAGTTCCACTCGNTTCATTTTACTNNTGAATTAGATAACCCACTTTGTTATTTTATATCTTCAGAAAANGTNTNTTTTGTAAGTCAAAATTCNTATTTACATTCATTGTCAATACTCATGATCGTTCNGGTATTATAGAATCAATGTTCACACTTNCCCCTTCGTAGGGATAAGGATGTATTTCTATACACCTTATCCTTTTTGTTCGNCTATGTATTGAACTTGAATAGCCNTTTATTCCCAAATTNATCTGACAATTCCATTGTTCCATATGGGGCGGATCTTTACAATNTTCTCTCTCCTGNTACACATCCTTTGTTATATTAGTGTTTGTAAGTTTCATCACAAGTCCTCTAATCAATTCATACAACATGACTCTTCTTCCCAAAGAAGTNTNTTCNTTCGCTCTTATTTCAAATATCTCNTCTACGACATGATCGAATATATCCAAAATTTCTGGGGTTATTTCNTCNTCNAGGGCNACCTCTTCTNGGCCATTGTCTGTTTGCTTAACCCAATCAACTCGGTCCNTAAGNAATTCCCATACTCTTTCTTTTATCTGGANTCTCNCATAATCGCTGTCGTATTCTTTCAGATTCAATAGATCCAACTCATCATATACATCGTACAAAAGACACCAATTCGATGGGNCGTAGCCTTCAATATAATCAAAATCTAACATTCTCTTTTCCTTCNTATATTGACATATTCATCTTTTTTCAAACAAATCTTTAATTACACACACTTTATCATTTTCAGGNTGTGACAATTTTCAAGATTCATGTAATACTTTTGCTTTTCATTCATAACTTATAAAGTATACTCTATACTCGTCAAGACATTCATTAATCCGTTATCACCCAATACTTATTAGGCAATAAATCTCTCCCCCCACAAGGGATTTAATTATTTTGTAATTTTCTATTCTGGTTTTTATTTATATAATTTTTTTCTCATTAAGATTTTTTCTAGTATATGGCTTTTCTCATTCGGTTTTGGAAATCATTTTTATCAATTTTTATGATTTATAAACATAATCCGTCATTTTATTATTTTGAAGATTTTTTTAGTGGGGAAAGTTATACAACATATCAATTGAAACATTATTAAAAAGTAATATTACTCATCATCCCTGCCTTCCCTTCCATAAGAAATATCTAGACACGAGTATCTCTGAATGACAAAGACTTTCAAGGGTCATCCATACAGCATTGTCCATAACAAGTATTACACCACTATGTCTCATAGAGACCATTAGAAGAAGGGTGCCATGAGACAGGAATGTGAGTAATATGTGAAATGTTACTTTACAAAACTATTACATAATCAAGTATTGAATAAAATACTAGAGATTAGGTTCATGATTACGCATGCCATGTACATGTTATTTACATAATCAGAGAAAATATTGTAATAACAGCAATAACTTAAATAGCAGCGAATTGATGTGAGGCTTATACAAAAAAATCTTGGCAGCGCGACAATTGTGGGCAAAACGGAAAAATTTACACTCACGTCAGCTTTTATAAAATATAATTTGATTAGCATAACATTTCAGTATGAACACGAGGTGATTTTTTGTAGGATAGGTGGTCTGGGGCCATTACAGATTAAATTACAACACGAAAATTGCAGCCGAGCATTCTTACATAACATTCAATATTATGGGAAACAAACACCGTACAGTTCTTCATAATTTACAATAACAAGTTCTTCTTAAATTTTTTTTAAAAAGTTTTTGCAATAATGATAGGTCGATCTTGCATTCAAGTACTCAAGTTCACATTGTCCCCGGGTTGTTATTCTAGGGGAGCTGATAGTGGGAGCAATCCCAGCGATTGATCAATGCATCGGAATCTTTTAATAAAAAGGGAAACTGTATTATTAACTAAGTATATATATAATAAAATACAGGTATATAGTTTCCACTTTTGCTAGCCTCAAGTTTCACTATAACCGGCTTCGATCCTTTTTTTCCGTTAAGTTTGACCTTTGGTAATGGTGCCGAATTAAATTTGTCCTAAACCATTACCAGTCATTCCTAAAAATTTAGTTATCATGGCTTGTCTAATAGGCTAGCCCTAAAAGTCCAGAACAACCTATCCCTTAATAAATATTAAGCCTCTTCCGTATTTATGACGACAATTTCTAGAACAGACTAATAGTAGCTCATTTTAGAATCAGCCCCTATTACCGCTAGAAACAGCATGGGTTCCGTCTACACGGGGCCTTCGCAAAGCTACCATTCGGGTCGGAGCCTTCGGTCTGTTTGGAAACCTACTTTCTCTACTGGNTGAAGACTCAATATCANACATCAATGTAGTATTCGAATTGGTATTTTTGACTATTTGTTTGTCTNCCTCTTTTTTGAACGAGTTCTCAAGAGTTGATTCCGACAGTTGGTCAATCGGTAGGATAAAAACGCCTCCCACATAACCAAACGTGCTTGTGGACCCGTATGTAAACCTCCATTGTTCAGGATTTCCCCCAAATAGGAATTCACATTCTGCGTCCATCCGACATCTTGTAAAACAAAATGTTCGCATGTTTTTTTCCCCCCGATATTGCTGCAACATGAGAGCTATGGCAGTTATTATCGCTTCTGGATATAACACATAAAGCACTATATATTCTTTATCTCTTTCAGTGTTTTGATCTAGTCCTTTGTGCATACTACAAGCTTCTGTCAAGTAGGCATGGCACAATTTCATAAGTTCCAAAATATACTCGTTATTCTTGAAATACGGTTTTACGTGCTTCATAAGATAACATTGTTTGCATTCATTGTGCCCAACCGGGTGAAAAGGCTTCCCTAGTTTGGTCCAGTCCTCCTTGGTGTACATACTTTGTTGCCAATATTGTACCCTTGGATTATCCCGCTCACAAGTACCGAACAAGAGGCTCATCAAACGATCCCGGACCGGCGCAGTTTTTATGGTTTCCATTACCATCTGCTGCCTTTGCGTAAGATCGAACTGCATTGCCCACTCGTAGACAACCTTATGATCCGTATTAGGGTTGCACAATAGCCCGTAGCACATTCCTTTCTTTTAACTAGGTCACTATTTATAATCTTAAAACAAGATAATCCATCGTCATTTATACCATACTTTGGGCACAAGTTAGTAAACTCTTTTTTATTCATAATACATTCAGTCCATATAATCAATAATATTCACATCATTCCACTGAATATTTTTAACTAAAACGTTTTATTGTAAATCCATTATTCGTTAACGCGCTGCGATGTTGTAGGTTGAGGCTGATAAAGGGATGACTGTTGCGAAAACATTATACTACCAAAGGATGCAAAAGTTCCATTTGACGCAGCGTTGNTATTCTGCGGTGAGTCNCTATGTGTCGAGGATGTCGTCAGCATAGATGTCAAGAGAGGGCTACTTATTGATATCGAAGAGTTGGCTCTCATTTCTCCATTCCTTTTTCGTTTATTTGTGGTTGGTTTTGNCACCGTATACGGTTTTACCTTCGCAACNATTCGATTTCTTNGGTGTTTTCTACGATAGTCATTNCGCCATGGCCANTCTTTGACCTTTTCATTGCTCGCTGTCATCCCTTCGAAGAAGGTTTCAGCATGATGTCTAGTTTTATNCTTAATGTCCTCGAAAAAATCATTCCATCGTTGTAATCTCTCNGTCTTTTTTACCCCTCGAAGTTCCTCATACCATAATTCGATATTTTCAATAGATAGCTCCCATAATTGTTCTTTAGTTATTGAAGCAGACATTCTTTTATTTTATGACACCTTGCTATTTTTACACCTTAAGAGAATAATATTTTCTTTAATTTGAGGATACCATTCAATATTGTTATCGACCTTGTGTGATTTAAAATTGCAAATTGGTTTGGTGCAACACCATCAAATTACTGAGTTTCAGATTGATTGAATGATTATATAATAACTCCACACAATGATTCGGATTAGATATTAGATAAAATCTTATGAATAGAAATGGTATCCTACGGGCACCACGATTATTAATTTATTATCTGAAAAACATATGCCCGGCCCCAAAAAAATTTTATTCAAATTATTAGAAAACATGATGATTTTTCGTGTTTACCTTGAATAATGCGATAGTAAATGACAAATTCGCGATGTTTGCTGAATGCCTATCTGCAAGTACCCCTCAAATAAAACTAAGTTAGAACCCACACCTAATTTCCAGAATACTGATGCTACGGCCCGCGGTGTCACCTAAACTAGGAAATGTAACGCGAGTACATTTGAGTCTGAGGCCTTTATAACTAATCTCCTATCTTATGCAAGCCACCAGTCTATCCTATACTTCATAAAGCTGTCGAATAGACTAACGCTGTAATTTTTTTTTTTTTTTTTNATCTACTCTTTCAACAACCAGATGCACGCAGCACAAACTTGTTTCATAATGATCTTGTAAAACAGGATGAGAACATGACATAATGCAACATCATCAATATACACACACCCCAAATTATGGTTCCCACAGATTTGTACATTTTGGTCACCAAGCTCTTAAATACTATGCATCCTCCCAGGGGCGCCAAAATCTATCGTAGCGCATGAGAGTTTCTTCGTCTAGAGATCGTAACTGTTCATGATCTGAGGATAGATCAGATTCGCTACTATTAACTCCAGAGTCAGTATCAGGTAGGGTATTCAGACTCTCATCCGAGTCTGTCAAACTGTCATCCGAGTCTGTCAAATCACCGGGCTCGGAATTAGGATAAGGTCTTAATTCATTATCTGGGAAAAGATAGGATTCTATAACATCATGTCCAGAGTCGGTATCCGACGAGATACTCAAACTTTCATCCGAGTCTGTGAGATCTAATTCCGAATCGGTATCGTCTCCCCAAATCGAAGGGTTCCTTTCAAAATAACTTTGCAAGGTGGCCTCGTCAATTTCTGGTTTACTCTCCTCTTTTTCATAATCTTGAATATTACTATCTTCTGCTTCAGGCGATGGTTGGCATGATTTGAGAATTTCATCTATATTTTTTAAAGCAACAATCCACCTTCCAGTCCAAATCTGTTCATCTAGAACAGAGGGCTCCATGGCTTCAGCACTTGTCATGACCACAATTGTACTATCAAAGAGAAGTATTGCTGTTTCTTGACCCTATATATACCAAGTCTGTGGAAATGTAANAGGTCTATGTGTCATAAATTTTCCAAGTAACTAGCAGGAAGATTCTATTTATTTTTGACGAGCTTTAGTGAACTGTGGCGCAGCAATGTCCAATGACGACATGCTCATTGCTACAAGTTTTGCGCATTCAACATATTTAATAGCTAGAAACAAATTTTAGGAAAAGTTGTTCAAGTTTCCAAAGCCACTATCCATGATCAATACTAATTCGTGAAATGATTATGGCCCCTTTAGAGCCCAGCCATCCGTTCAATTGATGGTCATGGAGTGTCGCAATTATAGCCTGGTTTATAGCCGTTACAGTCTGAACACCATCGTACAGTTCATATTCCTGATTCTAACAAATTACACCTCCTTGCGCAAAATCCGATGTTCCCACTCTACGTCATGCAGTACAAGTTCATTCCAATTTTGTGTAATAAATCACAATCAGACACTGTTTGATCAGTGTTAAAACGAAAATCCCAAAAATCGGGCCTAATTCTTTAGGTTCGTGACCCTCTGTGCGGCTCGCAAATTGATANAGTACTGGATTAGATGCGCGCTTACTACCTAGCTAATAGATATTACTGTCTGAATATTTTAATTAATAAACTACAACCTTCATACATCGTCAATTCTTGCTCGCGGTCCCTCGTCAACGGACCCTCTACGAGTGCTACACAAAAGGCTGCGGGCTGTACAACAATCTCACTTATTTTTTTCTGGTTCCATCTAACTCTGACAGTACATTAGGCATTCATTCAAAACTTGATATCCAAGTTAAAAGCGGCATAAACAAGTGGTAACATATCATGTAGTTAAAACCTACATGCGCCATTTTCCAAGTGTGATAATTGCGCCATTTTGATTACATCATTCTTGCTTGGCTTAAACCAGCCGCGTGGTGGCGTCTATAACCCATGGATCAAATCTCGTGTTTTCAATAATTTTGAATCACAAAATTATTCTACAATTCGCTTAACATAAATTAATTAACGTAAATGGACCACCAAACAGACTACCAGATTTAGAACAATACTTACAGACCTCGAATTTGGATATATTATTGATTCAGGAAACGCCCAAGATCGATAGTGTGGATATACATAACTGGGTAGCCTATATCGGATTTATTATCTACTTCAACACAAAGAACGAAGTAAGACATTATTCTGGTACTGCAACAATGACCAAAGAACATCACGAAGATAAAATTTTACGCCACTATAGCATGATCGAAAACCGTGCCCAATGCCTCCGCATTCAAATTGACAAATGCCCAATAACTATAATAAATATTTATGCCCCGTCTTGACAATCCGCAGATGCGAGAAAGTTACGGGACGATTTCCTAATCAACCTAGAATTGGAAATCCATGAAATTGAAGTCCCGGTTATAATGGGTGGTGATTTCAACCTAATTCTTGCCAAAAAAGACACTCGAATTAAACAGAACCTCCATGTCAGAAGCGCCGAGAGACACTTTGAAAAGCTAACTAATGACGCGGAACTGATTGACGTGTTTAGGAGTAAACATCCTCNTGCCGAAGTATTCACTTACGTCACTGGAAAAANACGCGAGGAGACTAGATCGNTTCTACGCATCTTGTGAACTCATGAGCCATGTCCAGANTNCAGGACATGAAAATAACCTTGTGGCTGACCACATAAGTCCGACAATAACACTCGCAATTGAGCCAAGCACTCTATGGGGAAGAAAAAATTGAAAGTGTAATAATGACCTTTTGCGAGACGATGTATACCGAGATATAATATCTAATCGCATCAGCTTTGAAGAGGATAATAATCTAAAGGGGAAATGTCACCAAATGCAATCCCAATATAACGTAACCTACACATCAATTGCCACTTCCCGGCTGCGTTTGACCAGAAATTTTAGAATCAAATTTCTTATAAACTTTCGCGGCCTCACGCAACCGATCAAATTCTTGGCCTTATTCACACGGACCTTTTCAGAAGCCACAACAACCAACCTGCGCTGCTACCTACTACATTATTGTGCATCGTTATGTAACTATACTCTAGGTTACTAGGCCACTGTTGTTGATACGCTGTCAATAAACTCCCTTCACACACCTAATTTGTCCTGACTAATTACCTCTGCAAACTACAATTCTGAAATGTAGATCTTGCTACCCTTAGAAATCAACGAATTATTCCTGCGGTATCATATCTTTCGTTTGTTTTTTTGATACTACAAACTTTGCACTATTTCTCAATACTAATAAACCAGCGTTTAAGCTGCCGAATTACCTATGACTCATGCTCCGTTTTCAATAGTACTCAACATTTATTTTTGTAGGTGCGTTACTTAACCCTACATTTTTACTCTCAAGTTTGCTTGTATGTAAGTACCCAGTATATTAAGGCGCAATATGAAAAAATAACATTCGCGTCTATCTCAGCGCGGTACCCCTATATAATCAAAAGGTACCCTGCGCAAAAAGATTATGTAAACATGTAACCACGAGCAAGCACTCCTATTTTTTCAATAGTACTTCAGTACGTAAGAAAGATTTGAACTTAGTGCAAGTTGTGAAAACCGAGGTCTGCAAAATTTAAAGTGGATTCACAATTTCATAGCTCATATAGTCACAACGTACACAATTGTTATTGATCAATAATAGTCAACTCGCTCTGCCCTACAAATGCGTCAATTCAGGAAGTCATTCTGTGCGACTCGGCCTCGCTTCAGTACATGCTTGGCGTCGTATGCATCGTTTAAATTAGACCGAGTCAAAGTTAGTTGTACGCAAAAGCACAGTTTAGTTTGGGACTCTTCAAACAAGGTTACCGCGCAATATGGGGTATAGCGAAACCTGCAACATGGTGTAACCCTCGAACAATATTTGCCGGGATGTACCAAATCCGTAATATAATAAGCCAAAGACCAGCTATCGCAAATGTAGGTTTATGGTTCAATATAGGCCAGCACATAGACGAGCGAGGAAAATGGTATTATGTTATTTTAGAGTGATACTGTACACCCTTTGATTGCGATATATTTCACTTGCTTATTTACTCGTCGACGATAAAACAACGGTTATATTTAGTTTTTTTTTTAAAATATAATTAATTTTTGAGGGCATGCCGCTTCAGCACAGACCTTTTTGAAACCATACTTTGCACCAGTGTTGGGGTCAATTCCCTTCGAATCACGAGTCATTCCGAGTCATGACAGACCTTTAATCGAGTCAAGCCAAGTCAAGTCACGAGTCTTGAGACTNNCAAGGTTTGAGTCAAACTGCTGCACATTGTAATTATTAATCCGTCCAATGAAACAGAAAAATGTTGTTATTTTCAATAGTCCTCTATAACTACCGCGGCAGCGTTCAGCCGTAATTGTTTTATTTGCGGTATAACTTGACAAAGCAATTCGAGTATACGCAAGCTACAGTGATTTATTCGACACCATTTATTTTATGATTTGATATTGATTTTATGATTTGATATTGACCCGTAAATTCTGCTTCGAGACACGAGTCAATACCTATTTCCCAATCGACTCGAGTCATTCCAACACTGTTTCTCATCCTACATTAGTAATGCGTAATGTATCAGTCATAGTAAATAAAGAACCACAGTCAGCCAGGATTAAACTAGCTTTTATATCGAAATTGATCGGTTTTGTTCAGACTATTTAATTTTTTAATCCAGTCTCGCCTATGCATTTGAAACAATAGAATGTGCACAGCGGCCTACGATATAAGGTTCTTGATACTTCTTAAAGCTTATACATCAAGATGAACTTGCGCGCTTTGTAGTGCAAATCTGATGTCAGAATTGTCAAGTACTGAATAGTATTGTTGAACATGTGCGGATGGGTTATTTCGAAAATAGAAACAATAACATTAATACCAACTTCCATCTCATCATTTCGTCACGATCNNTNAGCATTCCCATATCAAATCGCCGAGCTCTTATAATCAGCGTTTGTGCTAGCCCTTGTTACAAAGAAACACCAGATCAGCACGCAGGTCATTATTGTGTCAATGAGAATGTACTATGACTTGAATTACCATGATTTTTATGATATTCCTTTATTATTCATATATGCTCATGCGCATGACTAGACTCACCCCAAATAATGTTCCATCCTGTCATGCATTCTAGAGGGACCAATTAATTGGGGTGGCTCCCGTCACACCGATTTAGATACCATTTCCATGCCAGTAATGCTTCGCCTAAGGGAGCTTCGAAAACGGTTGCGATGTTATGGTCCTAGCATCTTAAAACACTGAAGTGGATCAATCACTTTGCGTCTTGAGCAGAATTCTTATTGTTCAACTATTACCCGGCTCGTAGCGTAATATGAGCTTGACAGTACAGGAAGCTATCTGTGCGACCCGTCCTTGCTATAGCAAAAGCTCATTATTAAATCACTTTGCCATAATGTTTAAGTTTGGGTCAACAGACGAGTTGTATTTATAAGTATAGTTAATCTTTGGAACCTAGAGGTTAGTGTTTCTCAACCGAGACAAACGTAATTTTTGGGAGATACCAGTATTTGCAAGGAATATACCTTTCCAATGGGATATATAGGATATACCAGTCCTGGATTACCCTGAATCAACAGACAGCCGTCACCCAAGTAGGTATTTATACCATGCTGTCTCAATGTAATACTGTATTCTGCTTAGTTGCTAGGTCACAAATAAATATTTTCCCTATTTATTTTAGTCGTCAGCCTACCCCGAAGGTCTGGTTAGATGTTGTAAGGTACATGCGGTTGGAAGACAAGTTTTTTAAGCTAGTCCTTTTTGCGATAGCACAAACCTTGCGTGAAAAATCCAAACATATGCTAGATACAGCGATCTTTCTCTGCATTTGATTATTTGGTGACTTGAAATTGGCTCACTAATTTATATACCGAATTAATTCAGATAATTTCCAGTTTCTTAAGGCCAATGACTCGAGAGTCCATAGACTGATATATAGCGGCACCTAAAACAATATTATTGGCATTTCTGCTTGCCTAGTTTCTATTGTCACTCTTGCGCAGTGCGCAGTACGCCATGCGAGGCTGCCCTGATAAGCCATGGGTTGGTACTTGTGCTATAGCCAATCAAAATTCCCACTTCAGCAGTTAATTATATTACCCAAATTATCTCTGGGTTAGATTATCGTTTGTAATGTTCTGCTGTTTTTGGGCTGCCACGAAAAATATGCTTATTTTTGCTGATTACGTCTTAATCAGCCGCGGATAGACTTTTGCTATCAAATTTTTCCTATTTTAGTTTCAAAATTCTTGACATGGAACCTGTCTCGCCTATTTATGAGACCAGTTTTATAATTTAGTTATTTGCCATCAACGCCTAAAGAATATTGAAATCCTACGCCCAGACATACAGTGAGAACGCCATTTTCTGTTCATATGTAGGGAACAGCTAGAGTAGCGAGATGCGTCGACAGCAGGCTTAATGCTATGAACCTTAAAATTCTAGATTTACTTGTCTTTTATTTGCCGCAAATGATTGTATTTGTAAGCGTCTTCAGCAGAGATCAGAATTACCTTTTTTAGACACTGACAAAATTGTGAGTAAGCGAGTGTTTAGCAAGTTATTTTTCTATTTCGTGATATATTTCACGCTTACATCAGTATGTTATATTATCCAATGCAATCTTAATCATCCTATCCGTAACATACAAGCGTTTATACTTTAGTGGCGCAAAATGAATGCAATAATTNGTGCCGCTTGTTTTTTTACGAAGAAACGTCAACTTCTGACAATAGACCAGGTTGAAGCAGGAGTCAGACCATATTCCAAAATGCGTGATATTGGCTTGTTATTTCATAATTTTAATGTTCAAACCTATTGATCACATATGCATACATATTACTACAATTCAATGTAATACAGTTTGCGTTGTAAATCACGTGATAAGGATAGATTTTAAGGACATATTCTCTTTAGCGATGCGCTCCTTGTGTTGTTTTTATCATTAAATTCTACTGCAGGGCAGCGTTGGGATCAAGTCACTACTTCCGACTCGAGTCATCCCAATACTGCTGCATAGCCCTTTCAAAGGCTCGTTTTAATTTTACGAACCAGCTATTATCGTTCATATTGAATTAGTGACGAGTGTTTAGAATTTATTTTGTATAGTAAGGATGTCAGTGAAGCGAGTGATTATAATATAATTCTCATATCATAGCTATAAGTACCGCGTTGATTTTCTCTCTCCCCTTTATAGAAAAGTGAGCATCAGTTTCGTTTTATATTATCGAAATTTTCCTAGGTGCCATGACAAGTATTAGTCTACACATTGTAATAATAACTATCTACTTTTAGTAACATTTGGTATAACTGATTTAGTTTTTACGCGGCCATATTAAATTGGTAGTCTGTACCATAATGACCCAAGTAATATTCAAGTCTGTTATCTTGACACACCATAACTTGTGGAGTGTCAACCTATATATAGATAAACTAACTATCACTCGGAGATTAATTATAACTGGACAGTCTAAGACTCCGTCATTGCGTTCAATATTTACTTATCTTGCAATCAATATGGATTGGTCTATGGCTAATATTCAAAATATTTTTCAAAATTCGTCATTCCTCCCAGTCACTTTTCTTTACAACTGCTATCAGTCAACTCCCTTACCACCTTACAGTTTGGTGTAGAGTCAACTGAATTTTCTGGCCTCATCCTCCGAGTTATATTCAGTTTTGAGCGGAAGGTCGTTAACGTGCATGCATCCACCCCCCATTTCCACAAGCAATTTGCTATTTTTGTAAAGTAGGGGTTGACGTACATCCGAACATTCTTCAGACAAATTTTTGTCGCTATCCTTCGTATTACAGCATAATTAAGCTCCCAATTACATTAAAATTTCACCATTTTCAGCAGTTTATTATTTCCTGTGCCTCAATTTGTCATTGAAACATTTACATTCCCACAGTCATTTATGGTTGCATTGTACAAAAATCACGCCATCTGCTCCTATATTTTACACACTAATGTATTACTCAATCCTGATTTGGCTTAGCAATTCCACCCGAAAATTTCGCAACTATGTATTTCGCAATGATATTCGTTGCATAAGTATCGTTAATACCACGAATTTGCTTCATACACTCTTAAATCCCGCACACTTATAGGCTTCCATAGGCAAATACGGCATAATTTTTAAACTACGTTATCTTCACAAAATAAAATTTAGGTTTTTGGTTTCACATGGACTCTAAAACGCGCAAACGGACCGAACACAACACATAACAACACTCACTTCTATCATTACAATAATTCAGTAATTATTCCGCAATAGCTATCTCAGCTTTTCGTGCAATGTTACTGCCGTAATATACGTCTTTCGGTTATTCCGCCGAATAACCTCCCTGAGCTGAGACTGCAAAGGCACACAGAGA